>CABHPQ010167026.1:76781-88094 GCA_902168405.1 Peromyscus aztecus
GAGAGAGAGAGAGAGAGAGAGAGAGAGAGAGAGAGAGAGAGAGAGAGAGAGAGAGAGAGAGAGCTATTCACCCCAGGAAAACAAGCTATGATAGACTAAAGTAACAACTGCAACAAAGTCCAACTTGGTTATCCAGTGGTTTTTATTGGGCTCACAAAAAGAGGTGTGAGTGGACCTTACTTACAGGAGCATACATAGATGATGCAAAAAAATCTGCCTCACCAAAAATCCCACCCCGGCATCATACACAATTCACAAAGACTGCACCGCTTGAAGGCAGCTCCACAATTCTGAAAATATATCTCCTCTCTTGGCTTGACTGGTCATAGTTTCCTCCTCAGAAGTTCTTAATTCCCCTAAAGCTTGTGGGGAGTACGGTGCATCTAGAATAAGTTGTTTCCACCTGTCTAGACATGTGATGTTTTATTTATGCCTTAAGTCTTGTTACCCTTCCCTCTTAGAGGATATATTCAATTTGGAGGAAGCTGCTCTCCTATACCATGTATGTTATCATTACTCAGGAAACTGGAAAAGGATTGGTATGTGGTGTGGTAAATTTACTGTGCAATGCCATAGGACAATTATGTCCATCATATTTCTGTACATTAGAAAATTAGCTACATAAAATGATGAGTTTTTTTTAATTATTTTATTTATTTTTCTCTCATATGTTACATCCCCACTGAAGTTTCCCTACCTTCTCTCCTCCCAGTGCACCCCCATCTCCCCTCTCCACCATATCCACTCCTCCTCCATTTTCCTTCAGGAAAGGGCAGGCCTCCCAAGGATATCAACCAAACATGAGCTATCAAGTTGCAATAAGACTAGGCACATCACCTCATATTAAGGCTGGACAGGGCAACCCAGCAGAAGGAAAAGGATAACAAAATGAGGCAAAAGAGTCAGAGACAGCTCCAGCTATGACTATTAGAATTCCATTAAGAAGATCAAACTACACAACCATAACATATGCAAAGGGCCTACGTCAGACTTATGTAGGATCCTGGTTGTTGGCTCAGTCTCTGTGAGCCCCTGTGAGCCCAGGTTAGTTGATTCTGTAGGTTTTCTTGTGGTGTCTTTGATGAGATTTTAAGAGGTCTACAGAGCTGAATCTTACAAAAAAATATTTGGGTGTTATAAAGGGGAGGAAAGAACAATATCAAATATTTGTGGACTGGAGAGATGATCAGTGAGTTAGAATGTTTGTTGTGCAAGCATAAGAACTTGAGTTTGAATCCCCAGCACCCACATAAATAAAAAGGTGAGAGGGGCTACATATGCCCATGTGTGGCTAAAACCTGAGTGCTAGGGTGGAAACGAGAGAATCACTGAGCTTGCTGTTCAGGTGCCCTAGTAAGAAATGATAAGTTCCAGGCTCAGTGAGAGACCCTGCTAATGAAGAATGGTAGAACAAGATACTTTTCATGATCTTCTAGACTTTGCCTATGTATACATAGACTCACAGATCTGCATATACATGCATACATCACCCATATATGTACACAGATTTAAAAACATTTATTATATCTCAAATCCTTCATCTTTTCAAAATTCATCTTGAGTAGGATGCCTTTACCTCCAAAATAGAACACCAAGCAAGAATATAGTTAATATTCCAAGTCAGAGAAACATTCTCTATATTGTAAATAGCCAGGATAAAATTCTAAAATTGCTTACTTTGCATATTAAATAGTAAAACTATAGCAGACCTGGTTTGTTCTTTTCCTCATTTGATGAGATTTCTGAAAGAAAGCTGTTATAGCACATGTTTTGTGTCTAGAGAAATGTTCAAAAGACAGAGTGTGCTATAAGGAAACTGCACATACACAGCTCTCTTCCCCTGTCTTTCTGCCTCATTGCTGTGTCCCACCCTTGACATGAGCACTCCCTCATCAAGCACAGGCAACACCTGCCAGAAGACCAGGTTAGGGTGCCTGTAGACATTTCCCACTCTCTCTTACCCTAGACCCAATTATCAGGGTTGCCCATAACACTGGAATGGAATGCCAGTGATAGCTTCCCCTTCCACCTGTCCTTGCCTCCTGTGAATCCCTTAGAATTAATCCCTACCTGCCTCCCCTTCTCCAAACCTCCAACTGCAGCAATCATTTCCCTAGAACACACCAACTGAGCAGAACATAAAACAGGCAATACTCAGCCAACACACTCTGAGAATCCAGAAAAGAAATAGAAACCAAGGGACAAAACTCCCACCCAACCAAGACAAACAGCACCTAAACCAATATCTTCTCAAATCCAGAAGCCTCTACACTAGCATACGAACACAATCAATAACAGCCAGAGCAATATGTCACCACCAGAGCCCAGATACCCTACCACAATAGGTCGTGAATATCCCAACAGAGCTGAATGAAAAGGACAAAGACTTCAAAACCAATTATACAGCCAAAGAGTGGTGGCATTGTAGTGGTGAATATCATTAATCCCAGCACTTAGCAGGCAGAGGCAGATTTATTTCAGTGAGTTCAAGGACAGTGTAGCAGACAGAATGACATGAGTCTAGAGCGCCCAAGGATTCACAGTGAAACCCTGTCTCAAAAAAAAAACACACAAAAAAAACAAAACAAAAAAAAAAACCCAACATACACACATACAAAAGCACCACAGCCAACCAACCAAACAACAAGCAAGAAACAAACAAACAAAAAACTGACTTTATGAAGATGATAAAGGTTCTTAAAAAAGAAACGATTAAATTTCTTAAAGAAATCCAGGAAAACACAAAAGATAATTAGAGGAATTTAATAAATATCTTTAAAATGGCAAAAAAATAAAATGAACAATTGAAGGAAACAAATAAAACTGTTAAAGACCTGAAAATAGAAATAGAAAATAGAAACACTAAAGAAAACAAAAATAATGAAAATGAAAAAATTAGGAATGTGAGCAGGAGCTACAGAGGGAAGCTTTACCAAAAGAATACAAAAAATGGAAGAAAGAATCTCAGGCATTGAAGATACAATAGAAGAAATTGACATATTAGTCAAAAAATATTAAATCTGAAAAAATTCCTGACACAAAACATCCAAGAAACCTGGGACACTATGAAAATAACAAACCTATGGATAATAGGCATAGTGTAATGAGAAGAATCCCAGCTTAAAATCCACAAAATATATTTAACAAAACCATAAAAGAAAATTTCCTGCAGGAAATACCTATAAACATACAAGAAGCATATAGAAAACTAAATAGATTGAACCAAAAAAGAAAGTCCCCTCATCCCATAATAATTAAAACACTAAACATAAAGAACAAAGACAGGATATTAAAACCTACAAAGGAAAAAAGATGAAGAAAAATATAAAGGCAAACCTATTAGAATTATATTTGACTTCTCAATGGAGACTCTAAAAGCCAGAAAGATGTGGACAGAAGTACTATAGTCTCTAAGAGACCACAGTTGCCAGCCCAGACTACTGTAACCAGAAAACTTTCAATTATCATAAATGGAGAAAATGTGATATTCCATGATAAGTTGAATTTAAACTGTATCTCTCTACAAATCCATACCTAGAGAAAGTGCTTTAAGGAAAAATCCAAAGTAAAGAGATAAACTACAGATATGAAAATAAAGAAAACGAATAATTTCACATCAGGAAAACAAAAGGAAGGGAAGCACACAAATATACATAAACACATATACACCCACCACCAACAACAAAATAACTGAAATGAACAGTCATTGTTCATTGATATCTCTCAATATCAATGGCCTAACCCCCCAATAAAAAGACAAAGATTAACACAATGGATATAAAAACAGGATCAGCTTTTCTGCTGCATACAAGAAACACACCTCAACATCAAGGACAGATATTACCTCAATGTAAAAAGTTGGAAAAAGATATTCCAAGGAAATGGACCTAAGAAGCAAGTTGGTGTAGCCATTTTAATATCTAACAAAATAGACTTTAAACCAAAATTAATCAAAAGAAATGGGAAAAGATACTACGTATTCATTAAAAGAAAACACACCAAGATGATATTTTAATTTTTAACATCTATGCCCAAACACAACAGTATCTCTAAGAGGAGTTTTTTGAAGAAAGAAGCTTAAGAAAAACCAGAAGATGGAAAGATTTCCCATGCTTGTGGGTCAATAGGATTAACGTAGTAAAAATGACCATCCTACCAGAAACAATCTACAGATTTACTGCAATACCTATCAAAATTTCAAGACAATTATTTACAGACTTTGAAATGACAATTCTCAACTCTGTATGGAAATATAAAATACCTAGGATATCTAAAACTATCCTAAATAATAAAAGAACTGCTGGAGGTATCACTGTTTCTGATTTCAAGTTGTAGAACAGAGCTATAGTAATAATAATTGATGGTACTGACATAAAAATAGACACAATTATCAACTGAAGAGAAGTGAAGTCCCAGAAGTAAATTCACACACCTATGGACACCTACTTTTAGATAAAGAATTTAGAAATACAAACTGGAGAAAAGAAATCATCCTCAACAACTGATGCTGCTCAAACTGGATGTCTGCATGTAGAAAAATGCAAATAGAGCCATATTTATTACCCTGCATAAAATTCAAGAAAGAGTGGATCAAAGTCATCAACATAAAAGCAGACACACTGGACCTAATAGAAGAGAAACTGTGTCACAGTCTTGAATGAATTGGCACAGGCGACAACTTTTTGAACCAGTATTATTAGCATAGGCACTAAGATTGACAATTAATAAATAGGACCTCATGAAACTGTAAAGCTTTTGTAAGTCAAAGGACCCCCTCAATTGGACAAAGAGGCAACCTAAGAAATGGGAAAAGACTATTACCAATCACAGCAGTGAGTCTTAATGAACCTTCCTCCAAGATGTAATTTTTCAATTTGGAGGAAACAGCCATACAACAGCAGGCTCAAACTAGACAAGGCAGTCAGAGCCAAGGACAGTCATTTCAGGGAATAAATGCTTGGCTCTCATCTCATGGTGGGGTCACTCTGGACAGCACCTTCAGCTTTAAAGTCATGTGGGGCTGATAAAGAAAACAGTTGCAAACACTGTGGCGCACCCAGCCTTCCCTTTGCATTCCATCCTACTTCCATGGTCTCCCAGAGGGGGTGAGGAGTCTGAGAGCTTCTTGCATACATATTCGTAGTTTGCAGCAGATGTCAAATCCTGATAATGCATATAAAAACCTGAGGGCTATGGAAGCCTTTACCCTCCCATATTCCCAGCATGTAGGAGACAGAGGCAGGAAATTACCAGAGCAACCTGGCTATGCTGACTAGCTAAAACTGAGTATCATGTAGAGAGCATTATGGAAGACACTGGGCCTCATCTTGGGTCTCTTATGCATAGGCACATATGTACATGTGCCTTTGCATACACATGCACACCCTTATACATGTAAACACACATACATAAACTTCCCTACCACATACAGGCAAACACACACACATACACACACAATGTTGAAAACACTGTTCTTATGGTTACTCTGTACGCTTTTATGAAAATATCATGCTACTTCCATTGCCACATTAATCCTGGGGCATTTTTAATTAAAACAAACTAAAAAATATGAAAATCAGTATTTTTTGTGGTTTAGATGTTCAAGTTGTTTTAAATTTTTTATAAAGATTTATTTATTTATTGTGTATACAATGTTCTTCCTGCACACCAGAAAAGGGCACTAGATCTCATTATAGGTGATTGTGAGCCACCATGTGAGTGCTGGGAATTGAACTCAAGACCTCTGGAAGAGCAGCCAGTGCTCTTAACCTCTGAGCCATCTGTCCAGTCCTTGTTTTAAATTTTTTATCAAAATGAAAATATAACAAAATTTAAGTAGAGTGTGATTGTCATTGTTTTCTTCTTTGCTTCTGTGGACCTGTTTTAGTTGTTTGTGTTATATTTCATCCCCTTTACTTTGCCTATCTGTATGATTGCAATTTTCTATTAAGGTGCAATAAATCTCCAGAGCCAAACATGACTGGATAAGGTTTCTTTATTGCTGTTTCCCCTTTTCTCCTTTGTGCTTTATCCTTCCTCTGAATTTAACTGCTATTTGTCACTGTAATTTTAGAGAATACCATGTCAAGTTATCAAGCTTAATCAATATTCTGTCTACCTCAGGATATGTTTTTGTTTGTTCTGAGCAGTCTACTGCCTCTCTAGGAAAACTGCCTGTATATTTAAGGTCTCTTTGTTTTAATGTTTTAGCTTACCACTGCACAGGTCTGGAAGAAATAAATGAAAAGTGTATCCTGGAAAATAAAATCCACATTTTCCTGTTAGTAAAATTTTCATTTCTAGATAATTTAGATTCTTCTAATGAGTTTGCTGTTTGGCACCACGAGTTTGGCACTTCAGACCTGAGACAGGCATATTTCATGAAAACTCAGAACCTTCTGCTGTCCAGAAGGAATTTTGGTTTGCAATCTTGAACAAGACCAAACAAACAAACAAACAAACAAAAACAAAAACCTCTGGATTTTCCTCCTACAGATGATAAACAACTTTTTTTAAATGACTGGATACAAAATTAACTCAAAATAACTCAGTAGCCCACCTATACAAATAAGAGACTGTAGAAGAAGTCAGGGAAACAACACACTTTACACTAGCCTCAAATAATATAAAATATCTTGGGGGTAATTCTAACCAAGCACCTGAAAGATTTTCGTGATAAAAACTTGTCATCTTTGAAGAAAGAATTTGAAAAAGCTATCAGAAGATGAAAAGTTCTCCCATGCTCATGGATCAGGAGGATTAAATGAATGAAAATGGCCACCTGACTAATATCAATCTAGTGATTAAACTTAATCCCCATCAAATTCCAACACAAATGTTTACAGATCTTGAGAAGACAATACTCAACACAAATTGAAAAAAAAAACAAGATAGCTAAAACAATACTGAACAATAAAATACTTCTATCCCAGATTTCAAGCTCTACTACAAATCAGTAGTAATAAAAATTGAATGGTATTGGCATACAAAGAAATAGGTTAATCAACACAATCAAATTGAAGACATAGACATGAATTCTCATACCAATGGACACCTGATTTTTAATTTTAAAAAAGCCAGAAATACACAATGGGAAAAAGAAATCATCTTCAAGAAATTGTGCTGGTCTAACTGCATGCCAGCATGTAAATGCATATCTATCACTCAGCACAAAACTCAAGTCCAAGTGAATCAAAGACTTCAACATTAAACCAGATACACTGAACCTAATAGAAGAGAATGTGAGGAATAGCTCAGAAGACATTGGCACAGGAGACCACTTCCTTAACCAAATAATTATAGTACAGACAATAATATCAATAATCTTAAATAATTAACATCATGAAACTGAAAAAACTTCTGTAAGGCAAAGAATACCATCAATAAGACAAAGATGTAGCCTACAGAATGGGAACAGATTTTTCTCCAACTCCAAAGCTGACAGAGGGTAATATCTAAGTTATTTAAATAATTAAAGAAACCAGACATCATCAAACCAAATAGTCCATTTAAAAAATGAGGTACAGATCTAAACAGAAAATTCTCAACAGAGGAATCTCAAATGGCTGAGAAACAAGAACATGTTCAACATTCTTAGCCATCAGTGAAATACAAATCAAAATGACTCTGAGATTCTATCTTACACCTATCAGAATAGCTAAGATCAAAAATACAAGTGACAGGTCATGCTGTAAAGGATGTGGAGCAAGGGGACACTCCTCCAATATTGGAAGAAGGTCAAATCTTGAACAGCCACTGTAGAAATCAATATGGTTGTTCCTCAGAAAATTGGGAATCAATCTGTCTCAAGACCTAGCTTTTTGGGCATACACTCTAAAGATACTCCATCCTACCACAAGAACACTTGCTCAGCTATGTTCTTGCAGCTTTATTCATATAGCCAGAAACTAGAAGCAACCTAGATGTCTCTCAACTGAAGAATGGATAAAGAAGGTGTAGTACATTTACAAAGTCAAGTACTACTCAGTTAAAAAAAAATGACATCATGAAATTTGCCAGTAAATGGATGGAACTAGAAAAAAATCATCTGAGTGAGGTAACCCAGACCTAGAAAGATAAACATGGCACATACTCATTTATAAGTGTCCATTAATTGTTAAGTAAAGGATAATCATGCTATACTCCAAAGGCCAAAGAATCTATGTAAAAAAAGGGAAGAAGGGGGAACATATGGATCTCTCTGGGAAGGGGATAAAAGAATTGATTTTGTAGATGGACTGGATGAGGGTAGTGATGTGGACAGGAAGGATCAGGCATGTAGGGGAAGGAGTAAGGGAGAGAGTACTGGGAAAGATGACTGGAATTAGGGAACATTTGGGAGTCCATGTGGAAATTTAGTGAAATAGAAATTCCCTGGAATCTGAGAGTGACCCTTGCAGAGACTCCTAGTAGAGGGGGATACAGAGATGATTCAACTACCTTCTATTACCAGGCAAGGGTCACCAACCCAGCCACAAAAGCTTTGCCTTACAATCTGTCCTGCTTGCAAGAATATCCTGGGGTAATGGTGGCACACAACTTGTAAGAGTGGTCAACCAATGACTGGTCCAATTTGAGGCCCATGCCAAGAGAGAGAGAGCCCATGCCTGACAGTGCCTTGATGGCCAGGAACCAGAGGATAGACAGACCAGAGACTCTGTATAGAATCAACCAAATATGACTTGGGAAAAAAATCAATGGGATGATTACTAATGATATTCTGCTGTACTCATAGATTGGTACTTAGCCCAATTGTCATCAGAGCTGTCATTCTGCAAATGATGGATGTAGGTGCAGAGGTCCACAGTCAAACACTAGGTGGAGCCAGAGGAAGCCCAGAGAGGTGGTGAAGCAAGGATTGTAAGAATCATTGGTATCAAGGACATCATGAGAACACTCCCACAGACTCATGTGTGCAGGGCTCATAAAGGTATCACAAAGTCTATAGTCTGAGCTAGGTCCTCTGCATATATGGTTGGGTAGTTGGGTGTTCTTGTGAGACTTCTAGCAGTATGAGTGAGTGTTGTCTTGGGTTCTTTTGCCTGATCTTGGGATCCTTTTTCTCCTACTGGGTTGCCTCATCAATCCTTGATATGAGGGTTTGTGCCCAGTCTTACTGTGATTTTTATCTAGTGTTCAGTTGATATCTCTGGGAGGCCTACTCTTTCTTTGGAGGGAAATGGAGGAGGAGTGCATCTGGGTGAGAGGAGAAGTAGGGTTGTACTGGGAGGAGTGGAGGAAGGGGAAATTGGGGCTAGAACATAATATATAAGAGTAGAATAAAATTATATATGTCTGGGTTTCCAATTTCCTGACTGAGGAGGCTTATACACAATGTCTATGATGACTGATTTTGATAATGGATTTGGTGCAATGAAGAATCACCTGGAGGGGAGTTTCAGTGAGGAATTATCTAGGTTAGATTGGTCTGTGGATAATCCTGTGAAGGAATTTCTTACTTGGGTTAATGGATATGGGAAGACCCAACTTTTATTTCATATGGTAGGCCCTGAACTGGATGAGAGGAAGAAAGTGAGCTGAGCCGCAACATGCATGCAGTCAGTCACTCTCTCTTCCCTTCTGTCAGTGGCTG
Source organism: Peromyscus aztecus (assembly GCA_902168405.1). Classification (NCBI taxonomy): domain Eukaryota; kingdom Metazoa; phylum Chordata; class Mammalia; order Rodentia; family Cricetidae; genus Peromyscus; species Peromyscus aztecus. Next base: position 86,374 of record CABHPQ010167026.1, read on the forward strand.
TGGCTGTCCACAGCATGTTCTTGCTGCCCTGACTTCACCAAGATAACAGAGTAAACTGACATTGTCAGCCAAGACAGCCCTTCCTCCAATAAGCTGCTGTTGCCAGGCTGTTTCAGCACAGCAACAGAAAGAAACTAAGACAATATCTGGGTAGAAAAATGTATTTTGTACTCCACTACTTCTTAGCCATAACATTTTCAATCACTGGGGATGTTAGATGAATGAGCAAGTTGTGTTCCAGGAACAAACACAAAAAACTGGGAAACTGCTTAAAAGAAAATAGCAAAAACAACAAAACCAGTTTTAGAAAAGGAACTATGAGAGTTTCAAATGACTGGTTTTCATATTAAATTAGAAAATTCAGGTAGCCTGGATATAAAATTCACACCACTGTTGGTTCATAAAATAAAGGCATCCTGCATTAAAAGTGGCCATCAGCTGTGCTCTCATACCTGGCCCTTCCACAATTACTCAACATGTATGGACACCTATGTCTACTGATGGTCAGCTCACTTTCAGTCCACTGATCCTATCAAGGGGAAAGGATGTTCAGTATTGCAAATGGCCTTGGGACAATGGGTTTTCACATGCTGACCCTAGGATCTAAACCTCACAAAGTTCTCCAATCATTTTGCTTTGATGTCTTTGCTATTTGTTTATATAAAGAATGTAATCTGGTGTCATTTCCTAATATATGAAAATGATCAAATCACATTGACATTTTTAATTCAAAACAAGGGGACACTATAGAACTAGCTCATTTTGTAAAGTGCCATACAAACATAAGGACTTAAGTTAGAGCTCCCTGAACCCACTTAAAGGAGTCCCCAGAATGTGTGCACAAAGCTAATACTTGTAACCCCAGCTCTGGGGATATGGAAACAGCTGGACCCCTATCCCTCACTGTCTAGCTACCCTAGATGACTTGATGAGCCCAGGCTAAGGAAGGATCTTGCCTCAAATCCAAGGTGAAGAACAACTGAGCTACAGCACCTGATATTGTCCTCTGATCTCCACACCCAAGCAAAGAAATATATGAGCACATAAACACACAAACAAGGCAAAGAGTATAAGTGGCCTTAATATTTTAAAAATATATCCAAACAACATAAAAAGTGTATTTCCAAAATTCATAGAAAAAGGTTTTAATTACTTTTTCACAAGAAAAAAGTCATTAGAATCAATAATTTCTGTGTAGAGTAAACATCGATAATGACCTAGGTCGCTTCCTGATTCAAATTCTGGGCTGACTCATTCTGTCAGTGCTGGAGAATAATAGGTGGATAAAACTCAGGACCTCTGTGGTTGGGGTATGAGTTTCTGAGTAACCCCACAATTATTTTCCTTCAGAATTCTAGCTGTGCAAGAAAGGAGTTCCCAGACATAGAAATTGCATCTCTCTTGAAGTTCTTAATGAAATGGGGGGGGGGTTTAAATACCTATGTAGGTACTCATAGACAATTGCTACTCCCAACTGTCATCAGAAAAGTTTCTCTTTCCAGCAAATATCAGTAACTCAAAAGCTCAATGTTGCCCAAGATGCTTAGATTAAGCAGTGACTGACTGTTCAGCCCTAAACAATACATTTATACTTCTTCTAGGGTCCAGGGAACATGGTGGGAAAAGGGATGGAAGGAACTTAAGAGCCAGAAGACAGATTGCAGAGTGACTTTTGTTCTAAACAAAATCCAGAATTACAATCAATATGTCCCATGAGCTGT
>CABHPQ010167027.1:0-35359 GCA_902168405.1 Peromyscus aztecus
CTGGGTGTACGAGCCTGCTTTCTGTCGCTATAAGAGAATTCCCCGAGGCTGGGTCTTATGGCATGAAAAGAAATGATTTGACTCATTCATAGTTGTGGAGGTTCAAGGGCATGGTGTACTGGGCTGTACTCAGGGGAGACATCTCCTTGGCTAGGTCACATTTTGGTGGATGGCATCATACTGGTTGTATGTGGAAGAGGGGGAGATCATATGGTGAGGAGGTAGGGGGTGGGGGTGGCACAGGCCTGCTCTTTATAGCAATTCACTCTCATTGGATCTAAATGGGGGGGGTCTCATGAGACCTACTATAATCTCTGCTAAGGGAAGATTCCATGACCTTCCTTCCTTCTAGGTCCTATTGCTTCCCAGCATGGTTACTCTGAAGACCCAGCTTCCTGCCCAACTGTCCTTGGCAAATAAGATGCATCCAAACAGAATTCTCTACCCCAGGGGAACTGACCTTTGGGGTTTGTATCGTTTAGGTGCCCCTGCTGTGGTTTCTGTTGCGTCTGTGAAGGCGGAAGGGCAGACAAAGGTGGGCTAAAGGCTTTCTTACCGGTTCCCTCTGTTCCTGGCTGCAACTATGGTTTTCTCTCTGCAGCTCCTGCCGGTTAAAGCCTTTATCTGATCGAGAACAGAATTCAACACCTGGCCTTTACACTTAGTGCTATATCCACTTCTCTCCACAGAGGGCGGTAGAGAGACACTGTGGGCTCCATTGGGTTTTATCCCTTACCTGCTTTCAGACCACACCCCCGGGGTCTCATTGGCTCAGGGCTGGGCACATGGTTAAGCTGTTCGGCTCAGAGCAGATCTCAGGGCTTATGTATGCAGCAGTTATTTTAGCTCTTGGGCTTTCCTGTTGGACTTGGTCTTGAGAAGATGAGAGTCTGGGCCTGCGGTAGCCATGTTGACACCATGAAGAGAGTCTTGAGCTGTCAGTACTCACCACGGAGAATGTCGGAGTGAGATGAATACAATGGGAGCTGTAAACTAGAAAGGGACCGCGGCATGGTGCAGCCTGTCTGTGTGGGGCTGGCATGACCCTGGTCTTTGCAATTTCATGAACTTAAAACTGGCTTCGCTTCCAGTTACCTCCCTCTTCATAATTTGTCCCCATAAAGCAGTTGTTGTTGGGTTTTGGATACTTAGGAACACAGTGGTCCTTCCTAATATGGTAGTTTTGGATAGAGTCGCTACTTTCTCAGTCACTGTCCTGTGCACCTCACTTCTTTTCCTTCATGTCCTCACTTGGTCCTTGGTGGGAAGAGTCTCAATGCCCCCCCTTCCTTCTTTTCCTTTTTTTAGGGGGAGGGCAGACAGGATCTCATTAGCCCAGGCTAGCCCCAGACCTCCTACCTCGACCTCTCAATTGTTAAGATTACAAGCACACCTTAACCACTACATCCAGTTTATGCAACGCTGGGGATTGAACCTAGAACTTCATACATACTAGACAAGCACTCTACCAACCAAGCTACAGACCTAGCCAATATTATCTCCATTTTCCACACAAGAAAAAACTGCTCAGAGGAGTTAAATAACCAGCTCAAGGCCACCCAGGCCATGAGTGGCAGACAGAGAGCCACCCAGCCTTTCATACCATCATGCTTTGCCTCATAGAGGAGAGACAGCCAGGAATCCATGTCTCCCTAGGTCTGAAGGGAGCATCTTGGAAGGTGACCCAAGCCTGGACTCTGACTGTCACCACGGGGAAAGGAGGATGGAGCCTGGAGGCTGAGTAATGAGGCAAAGCAGCTTGTCTCCTAAAGGCTAATGAAAAACTCTCCAGCTGCTTTGCCAAGTCTGCTACTGAGGTGTGAACATGCATTGGCAATTAGCAGCTGGGGTGCAGGCAGATGGAGCACGTGTGAAAACCTTCACGGTGGTGGTGGTGGTGGCAGGCTGCGGGTGGCGCCATGAAAACCCAGCTGAAGCGGAACCGCCCCTCCCCTCACCCCTCCCTGCCTGTTTGCTGTGAGCAGACCTTCTACTGTGGCTGTCTGCTCCTTGATGGACAGTTAAGAACAGTGGTGAGATCTGCTACTCCATGAGCATTTCCTGAGGACCACATTCACTCTTGCTGGGTCTGTCACATGATTTGCCTCATTTCCTCATCGCGGCACCGATGTCCACCAGACAGTCTGTTTTTAAGAACTGGACTTCAACTGAGTATGGTGGCTCTCTGTGAGGCGGGAGGATCAGGAGTTCAAGGCTAGCCTCACCAACATAGCAAATTCAAGGCTACATGAGACCCTGTCTGGAAAACACAAAAAATCAACTAAACTTAAATCTGAAAGAAAAAAAAAAAACCCCAAATAATCCCCAAAGATCACATGCCAGTAGCACTTTCCTTGTTATCTCTCCTGTGGAGGGAGTTGACCTAATAGCTGGAGTGATTCTGGTTGCAGGGAAAGATGCCAAACACACTCATTCTGGTTTCCTTGCTACTTTGCTGGTGTTAGCATGAGGAAGTGAACCCCGATGAAGCACTGTGGGGACCCTGTGGGTCCTGGGCACACTGAAGTGCTGCGTCTCCCTCAGAGGCAGAAATTGAAGGTACCAATCCATTCCCAGTTGAGCATGGTGGTGGCACTGAGGCTGGGGTTTGTCTGAAGCCCAGAATAAACTGGGAGCCTAGAACAGAGCTGGCACCCCAGAATAAGCTCCATCCTTGGGCCAAGTCTGGGACCCATGACCATTAGTCTCACTGTGGGCTGCCCTGATGGGATGTGCAGTCACTCCCTGGCATCTCTGGGTACAGAGGTCTCTCCTATAGAGATGGGAAAGTGGTGTTCTTGCAAATACAGCGTTGGAAGCCCTGGTTCCTCCTCTTCCCTTTTTTATAAAATTGAAAAAAAATTAAGATATTTTATCTGTATGTGAGTGTGTTTATCTCCATGTTTGTATATGTACCAGAAGGTGTTGGATCCCCTGGAATAAATGATGAGGCACCATGTGGGTGCTAGGAACAGAACTAGGGTCCACTGGAAGAGCAACAGGTGGTTTTCCCAGCACTCTTTTTTTTTTGACAGGGTTTCTCTGTGTAGCTTTGGTGCCTGTCCTGGATCTTGTTCTGTAGACCAGGCTGGCCTCGAACTCACAGAGATCCGCCTGGCTCTGCCACCTGAGTGCTGGGATTAAAGGTGTGTGCCAGTGCTGCCTGGCACAACATGTGCTCTTAACCCCTGAGCCATCTCTCCAGCCCCTTTTATCTTATTTGTGAAATAGGGTCTCAGCCCTGGCTAGCCTGGAACTCACTATATAGATCAGGCTGGCCTTGAACTCACAGAGGAGTGGGCCCCTGGCCTAGCCACTGGCAGCATGAATCCCCCATGTGCCTGGGACATATCGAAGGCAGAGAGGAGGCAGAGAGCTTTTCCTTTCCACAGGGTGCCCCCAGTGGTCCTAAGCTGGCTTTCTCTGAGTGGCCACAGGATCATGTGTCTTCCTGGGGACTGGCTTGTGAGGGGAGATGGATTTACTTCAGCTGGTCCAACCCCAGAACTGACCCTGAGATGAACAAGCAGGGCTGTCAGAGAGACAGAGGAGAGCAGCATTCTGTGGCCAGCAATGTCAAAGTCACTGCTCAGCCAATGCAAGTGACAGTGACTTATCACCACCCCAGCCTGCTCTGTTCCTGTTAGAACTTCATCCGGGGGATGGATTGCTCTGCAGCAGGGCCACCTCCATCAGTGTCCCAGCCTGCACTTCTATGACAAGGCTGCTGTTGTGTTGAGGACTGTGGAGGGTGGGTAGGGCCACTCAGGTCTTCCATACATGAGATTCAGGGTGTTGGGGTCTGCTTCTGGTGCCCCCTCCATTTTCTTTCCCTGTGAAACTAAAGCACTCCCTGGGGGCTCTGCGGGGGATAGATCACCAGCTGAGGCCGGGGGAAGGAACCCTGGCTGCATTCTCATGGGTCTCTCCCCTGGAATTCTGTCCCCAGGTGCCTTGGTGGATGAGCACCACCCCACATATGTCATGCCCTTAAACTTCCGAAGCAAGATGCTTCCTATTGTGTTCTCTTTTTAGATAAACTCAAGCCACCTACTCACCGGACCTGTCACTAGGGGCAGGTGACAGGTGTTCCTTTCTGGGCCCCGTGTATACAGAATAGAGTGTGTTCAGACAGTAGGTGCTGCTCAGTCACCGGGCCTCAGGAGCTAGTCCCTCCCCCCTCCCCTCTTCCTTCTCCTCCTCTCTCTCCCCTCCTTCTGTGCTCAATCTCTCCTCCCCCATCTCCACCTCTACCCTCCTTTTTTTTTTTTTTTCTTTTAAGCAAGGCTAGTTGGTGACTTTAAATCTATTTCCAGCCAAGCCTGGATATTTACACATCATTTGGGTAAACAGTGAGTTTTTTTCTGAAAAGCAAGTTAAAAACTTCGTGGGGCTGTTTTATGGTTGGGACATGAGCCCCACAGCACCTGCGCGTCCATTTGATTCAACATAAAAGACCGTTGATGGACAGCGATCCTCACAGGATGAATCTGTTTCCAAGCAGAATCCCAGGGTAAACTGGTAGAGGCTATGTGCACAGGCATCCAGCTGGTGCATTTGGGCCAGTGTGGGCCTGGCTCTGTCCCAGACACGGTGCTTCTGGGAAGCTCCCTGTTTTCAAAGGGTTGCGCATCAAGGGGGGCAGAAAGATCGCAAGCAAATGACTGTGTAATGTATCATTTGGTAGTATGGCTTTTAGAGATGGGTAAAGAGGTGTATAGGTTTAAACTGGGCCTGGTCATACAGGCTTGTAATTCCAGGGACACTAGAGGCTGAGGCAGGGGGATCACAAGTTCAGGGCCCACCTGGCCTGTCTGAAGATGAAAAGTAAAAAGAGGTCTGGAAGCAAAGCTCGGGGTAGAGAGAGTCCCCGCCTAGCATGTGTGAGGCCATGGGTTCCACCATGAAATAAATGAGTGAAGGCTTGACCCTTACTGAAGCATGTGAGGACAGTATGTCAGCCTGTCATGTATGTCGAGGGTAGAGAGCGTGTCACTCCAGGGGAAGGGCACAGGGAGATGCCAGGGGGGCTAGGAGGCCTGTATCAGGTCCTTTCCCTGTGGCTTCTGTGTGAGGGAGGACATGTGAGGAGAGGTGAGTGGGCAGACACGGAACTGGCTTGTTTGAGGAATCTTAGCAGTCTCCGGGTCACAGGGATCATCCCTTGCCGCCTGGTGCCTGGTTCTAATGCACATGGCACAGGCACTGTGTGCTGGGGTGGCCACCCCACCCGGGAAGTGGTTGGGTCAGGGCTCTGGAGGTGGGTTTGAAAACGACCGTCTCTAGGAACTGAGACCCAGGGAGTAGCAACTGCCCTTGGTCTTTGGTGACGCTGGTGAAGACAATAAGGAAGAAATGCCCAGAGATATTGTGTGTTTGTGTTTGTCTGTATCACAGGCCGGGGTGAGGGTGCCAGGCAGGGCTGGGCTCTGAGCAGAGGTGAGAGATCCAACAGGCTCCCTGGGCTGCAGGACCGAGGGCAGGAAAGAAGAAACAGGAAGAAACAGGGAGGCGGCACCTGTGATACCTCAGCTGGAAGGTGATGGGGTGGACCTGCAGCCCAGAGCCAGGAGAGGGTGATGTAAGCAGGCAGGGCAGCTGAAGAGGTATGAGGGGAGACAGTGAGAGATGGTGGCAGCCGAGGGAGTCAGGGGCCAGGCCACTGAGGTGGTCCAGCAGTGTGTGTGTGTCCTCAGCTCTCTCCAAGGCTAGTGGAATGGCCCCCACCTCTGGACATGTAGGCTAGCCCTTCTCTGGGCTTGAATCACCACTCTGTATTTAGTGTCATCTCTGCAAGTCCTTCTCTGGACAAACATTTCAAAATACCTTTTGAGGTATTAAGGCCTCGGGAATGCTGTGTCCCTGAATACTACCCCACGACCCTCTTTGCACTTTTTACTTTGAGACAGAAGCTCCCAGAGTTGCCCAGGCAGGCACTGAGTAGACAATGCTCCTGTTTCAGCCTCTGGAGTGGCCGGGGTCACAGACTTCACCGGCCTCCACATAAGGGGCTGTGTTCTTCCTCCCCTGACCCTGTCACCCTCTGGGAAGTCACCAGCATCACCAACTGTCAGTTTCTTTTCTGCCAAATTCGCATATCATGATTTCTCTCCCTATCACTCTGTGGACCGCACAAAGATCAGGCCTTGGTCCCCAGGGTCGGCTGAGCAGAGGGTGTTGCTGATGAGTATCTTACCCTTCTAAAAGGATGTGGACGGATGCCGTGCCCACAGCTGAGGTGTTGACAGCCATTAGCTCCCCCATGGAGACAGGCTCTGGTTACATAACAGTGTCTCACTGGGTACATTGAGGCACTGGGACAGGATGGGACCAAGTGTGAGGGAGGTCGGAGTCAGGTTTGTTTTCATGTGAAATCTTGACATGTTCCTCATGGTGTAGTTTTGGCAGAATTTGGATTCTGAAGCTGGAAGTGTTGAGGTACCTGAGTCTTCTGGTCCTTCGCTCTCTTTGGTGTCAAAGACAAGGTACCCAGTCACCGCACTTTGGTTTTGGGCCACTCCGAGGCAGGGCTGGGATTCTGCTCCTGTCCGCTGTGACTCTGAAGTGTCTGACAGGTCCTAGGTAGGGACAGCCATGTGACTTACAGACTGACACTGCCAAGTCTCCTAAATTCTTCTAGAGCCAAGGTTTGCACTCAAGGCCAACAGGGTCAGCATAGGGGCCTGGCCAGGTGAGGCAAGGTCACCAGGTCACACCAGACCAATACATCTCTCATCTGGGTCTGACCACAGCTGTCTTGTAGCCTCAAATGGTCCACGGACAGTGAGTCCCTGGCTATGAGGACAAAATGCCTGGCCTAGAGATTACCCTCTGTTCTAGAATAGTTTTCTGGGTGTCCTAGGTGCCCTGTCTCTTAGTTTGGGCCTGAGTTCTCTTTGCTATGTTGGTGGAATCTGGAGTCTCTCATCCCCAGGTGAGGTCCTGGGAGGTGACCAATCTATGTTGCAGCCTTACTCACCAGGGCAGAGCTAACCTGCAAGGTAAGGTTAGAGACCCCGGCCACAGATCCTACAGCTTCTCCATACACTCCAGGCCCTGTTTTCAGTTGGAGGGTCCCCTCCCTGACAAGTGGCATTTCTTTCCACACTCTGCCTTTAGAAGGCTCCCTCTACACCCTGCTTAATGCATTCATAGGCTGTTTCTCACAGCCGCCTTTGAGGGGGAAAGGGTATCCCACTACTCTGAGGTGCCACCCTGAAGTAGTTGGGCTGTGACATCTACGGGGTCAGGGAAGGTGATGCTAATTAGTAGGAAAACTTTCTTTGCAGAGCTGAGTCACTGGAGCAGGCGTCAGAGGAGCTTTAAAGGAGGCCCTCGGGGTTTGGATGGTATTTCCACTCTGCCTGCTTGTGGGCATGCCGTGCAGAGATGGCTATGTCTTCCCGTGAGGTAAGGAGAAGATGTGTGTATGTGGGTGCTCAAGGGACCCAGGCGCCAGTGTTAAAAATAAACTCGGTGACAGACAGCTACCATTGCTATGACAAAACACCAGAGGATAGCAGCTCGAAGGAGGGAAGGTTTACTTTGGTTTCCAGTCTCAGTCCATGGTCATTCGCCTCCATTGTTTCTGGCCCACTTCAAGGTGCAGCATCCCAATAGGGGTATGTTGGTGGAACTCAGCTGCTCCCCTCACTGGAGCCAGAAGCAGAGAGAAACCAAGAGAAGTTATCTGGAGCAACACATCCTTCAGGGGCAGATCTCTGATGATCTACTTCCTCCAACCGGGCCCCACCCCCTAGGTTTCTACCGCTTCCCAGCGGGCGTTGAAAGCTGTGGACTTATCATGGGTCGATCCATTGATGGGGTCAGAGCTCTCGTGACCCCATTACCAGAGATCCCACCTCTGCATGGGGAACCAAGTCTTTGACATGTGAGCTTCTGGATGACATTTCACATGAGATCAGGCACATTTGGGGTGGTATGGCTCTAGATAGTCAGGGACAGTTCAGATCTACGCTGTAATGGATACATTTTCCATCTCTGTTCCTTTTTGCTGTTTCCCCTTTATTCTGCTTTTCAAAAATGTTTTCTGAGCACCTCTTAGGTGCTAACCTGCACGAGGTTCTGGGAGGCAGCAGGGAGGGAACCGCTTTAGAGTCCCTACCAGTATATACTGAGCTGGTCCTGTAGGAGACGAACCAGAGCTCAGGAGCCGAGAAATGCGTTTCACCTGGTGAAGATCCAGCAGAGAAAGGAGAAAATGGGAAGCTGCAGGAGTGGGTGCTCAGGGCAGGGAGGCAGTGAAAGGAATGAGTTAGCCATGCAGTGTTCCGTAGGGAGGGCATTCCAGCAGATGGCTCTGCAGGGGTGAAGGCCCACGGTGAGATGGGGTGGGCTGGGCGTGTCTGAATGGAGGCTTGAGGGGTCAGTGGATTGTCTGGACAGGTGTGGAGGTGTGGGAGGGGCCGGAGGACTGTCTGGACTGGCATGGAGGTGTGGGAAAAGCTGGAGACTGTGGCAGCAGGCAGGGATTTGAGCTGCACCACCCACAGTCAGAACCAGACGTGTCTCAATGTGCAATTTCTGCTGCTGAACAGAGAGAAGGCAGCTGGGATGTGGGATAAAGCAGTCAGGAAAGCTGTTGCACCTGTGAGGCTGGGGACAAGTGTGTGTGCATGTGTACATGTGCATGTGTGTACATGTGCATGTGTGTACATGTGCATGTGTGTACGTGTGCATGTGTGGCTTCCTCTCAGTGCCAGGCACCCAGGACTCAGATACAGTGAGCTGAGATGGAGTCTTCTAGCTTGGCCTGGGGTCCCTCTTGGTGCACAAACTATGCTTTTGAGACCAGGGAGTGGCTCCCTTTGAGGGCACAGAAGAGGTTCCACACATTCCCAAGACTTCCCAGGGCTGCATTGGCCCCACTCTGGGTTTAGACTGAGGATCTGGTAAGGGGTATAAAGTGCTTTTTTTTTTTTGGTAATATTAAAATAAATTGGAGTGGGCTAAAATCTCACTTATTTTAAGCCATAAAATGAAGCGATTTCACCTTTAAAGTCAGTAGAGCTGACCGGCTTATGGTGTCCCCTCACTGGGATGAGGGGAGTCTGGAAAGGGGGTTCTCAAGGAGTAAAAGAGGACAGGGTGGAGGTGAGCGGGAAGCAGGGTAAAGGACAGGCTTGGGAGTCCAGAGCAGCAGGAGACTGAACACAGCATCCGTGGTGGTCTCCCTAAAGGTCTGTCTGTTCCCTTTTCTCCCATCCCACCGGGGTCTCACTAGCCCCGAGCCCCCAGCAACATGGCCCTTTCACTTCTGCTACCCCGCTGCTGGCTTCACTTAGAGACACAGCTCTCCTGGAGAGCCCCAGTGGAGGGCTTTTCCCTTTTCAGCGGACGCATTAAAGTCATGTGTGGCTGCCTGCTGTCTGGACTTCTCTCCACACAGTCCCCTGTGTGCTCTTTACATGTGGAAAGGAGCCAATCGGCTCCTGAGGGTGGGGAACAGATGTGAGGCTGGGGTGGGTGAGGTGAGGGCCTCAGCTCGCTTCCCTTTCACTTCTGGGCTCTGAGGGAGGGCAGGGACTCTCGGTGATGTGGCACATCTCCTTCTTGTGGCGTGCCTCACTCAGGTCAGTCCCGGGCCAGGGCAGGACTTGAAAGCGGTAACGTCCTTCTCCAGGCTTCAATGGTGACGGTGGTTGCACGAAGCCGCAGCTGGCGGGCAGGGCAGGGATGTCTTCCGGCCTCAGTTGTTATCCCTGGTGTCTGAAGAGGCACTTCCAAACAAGATGTCACTGTCCTGGGACATGCCACTGAGCTGCGACTTGGTTTTGATGAGGTACTGGGCCCTGCGGATCAGCACCCTCTCTTGCTCCTGCTTGAGCTCCAGGTAAGAGCGGGAGAAGGTATGGAAGATGGAGGTGACAGGGAAGGCCATGAGCAGGATCCCGCTGAGGATGCTGCTCAGAGCCACCACCTGGCCAGGCGTGCTCCTAGGTACCATGTCTCCGTAGCCCACGGTTGTCATGGTGATGACGGCCCACCAGTAGCAGGCAGGGATGCTGGTGAATTCGGGGCTGTCGGCCATTTCGTTCTCAATGACGTAGAGCAGTGGGGCAAAGAGGGCAATAGCCACACACAGGAAAAGCAACAGAAGCCCGAACTCGCGCGTGCAGCGACGGGCTGTGAGCCCCAGCGTCTGCAGCCCCAGGGAGTGCCGGGCCAGGCGCATCACATAGAGGATGCGCAGTGCCCGCAGCACGCGCAGCACCAGCCCAACTTTGTCCAGGTAGCTGTTCCCGGTGCTTGGCTTGCGGCGGCTGGAGGCAGCGCCATCCACCAGCAGTGTGACATAGTACGGGAGGATGGCCACCAGGTCGATGAGGGTCAGTGGACTCCGCAGGAAGGCGAACTTGCTGGGCGCCTGGATGAACCGGAGCAGGAACTCCAGGGAGAACCAACCGACACACACGGACTCCACGATGAAGACGTTGTGACACATTTGGGAACACTGGCCCTGCGGAGAGACAGGGCAGGGGTCACACCAGCAAGCCCGCAGGGAAGGAGCTCTAGCCTGGGTTGGGCACCCTTCTTCCCTGCCTCTCCATGCCACCAAGCCCTGGGGGCACCGCTCTAGCTGCTGATTCTGATCTCCAGACAGACTTCTCTGCAGCTGCCAGCCGGGTTCCAGTTTTCTGGGCCTTTCCCTTTCCCCAGCTTAGGCAATCGCACCCCTCCAGGCACCCCTCCAGCGGCTGGAGCTCCCGCGCCCTGTCTCTGCCTCCCTCCCTCTCTCTCCCTTTCCCTTTTTTTTGGTTTTTGCAAGATAGGATTTCTCTGTGTAACAGTCCTGGCACCTGCTCTGTAGCCCAGGCTGGCCTTGAACTCACAGAGATCCACCTGCCTCTGCCTCTCGAGTGCTGGGATTAAAGGTGTGCGCCACCACGGCCTGGCCCTCCCTCCTTTCCTTTTCTGCCAGTCTTTCTTTCTACATCAGAATATTGATACAGGTGCTCAGATGATGCAGTCCATGAAACTCAGGCAGCCTGCATCCCCCTCACCCACCTGCCCAGCCAGCATCCTCCTAGCACACAGTCCCCAAGAGGCTGGAGTCCTGGAAAGCTACAGATGTCCCAGCCAGAGACTTTCTAAAGGGTCTTGGTCATGGCTAGGTTCTCAGAGGACCTGTGTAGGACCTGTCTTTCTGAAAATGCCTTCCAGCCTGGGGACGTGATCTAACCTGGGGACTCTAATGTCTCTAACCTGAGATGGGATTCCCTCCTGCTCCAGGAAGCCTTCCTGGAGTGCACCCCACCTAAGTAGCCCCAGGTGTATAGTAGGTCTCTTACACAAGCCCCCTTGTATGGTTATGGAGTAGGGGGCCACCAACCCAGGTACTAGATAACATGCTCTGTTCTGACCCCCTTACTCACTGAGAGTGGTCATAGTCCCCTGGACAGGTGGGAGGAGCTGAGCCATAGAGTGGTCTAGTAACTGTCCCATAGCTATGTTGCCAGAGTGGGTGAGATGGGATTCAGGTTCAGGCTCTAGCCCTCCCTCCTTGTCCCCAGTCCCTATGGTCATCAAAAGTTAATTTTATTAGTCACATGTTTTCTTAAGGTCCCTTTAAAAGCTTCAGTGTGTAAGACCATGCCAGCAATCCCCTCTGGGTTGTACACACAGTAGTGATGATCACACCCTCCATGATATCTGTAGATAGAAGGACTTTTCCTGGGTAAGAAAAGGCTAAGCCAAACAGCATAAAATGCTTAGCACACGCAGGGGGTCTAGTTGGTGCTCAATAAATGCTGGCTGGCATGACATTTATGTTCACTTCATGTCATCAAACCTATTCCTCCTATACAGTGTGTACCCTGTTCCTGTATGTGTGGAGCAGGAGTCACAACCTACAGGCCCAGGGGTCTTGTAGGTAAGGAGAGTCACTAGGGGACCCTCCCCCCCCCCCATGTACCCAGCTCTCACCAAAGGCATTTCTTTGTCATCTGTAAGAAAAGCCTAGTGTGCATTTTTATATGGCAAACACCATAGTTCTGAAGATTTCAACCAAGTCCACTTTGGAGGAGGTGCTATGTAGGGCAGTTGTGTACTTTTGTGGGGTTATCCTGGGTCCCCCGCTGCTGTATGGGGCATAGAGACTGTGGGTTCCATGAACCTAGACTCGGCAAACCTAGGCTCTGCCTGCCCCAGCATCCTCAACTGCTGGGTGGATGTGAGAAACATATCCCCTACGGGGTCACAGGAGGACCTGGAGGGAAGACAAGATGGAGCAGAGGGCAGACCCCCCCCCCATCCCATGGTTTTTGGAGGCACACAGCCTGTGTCAGCCTGGGAGTAAATGTCTTATATACAATTTCCTACTGTTAGACATACTAACCCGGTGGGCACATGCACAAACACACAGACTTATGGATAAAAATTATTTTTATGACTAAGAAAAGGTACTTGGGATATTACTATAGAAGGGAGATAGGAAGGGGGAGAGAGGACTCAGGTCAGTTTTGATGGCCTCTGGAATGTGCCCAGCTCAGAGGCAGGCATGTCGGATTCACACTCACTCACTCCTGCAGTCTGCAGAAGAGGCTGAGAGTCTCCTCTTTCTTGGGTTTGGTTCTAGATCTCACAGGATGGGAGAGTAGGGGACACAGTAGAGACCAGGACACTGACTCCTTAGTCACAGCCACTGACTCCAGGGGGGAGGCAGAGAAGATGGATGCAAACACATCCACACAGTTTGATCTCGAGCACCATGGAGGCTATTCAACCAGTGCAGTGAGGGAAGGCTGCCCAGGGAAGGTGGTAATGGCGAATGAAGTTATAGCCAGTCCTTGGAGCCACAGAAAGTCTTACCTGTTCTTCCTCCTCCCGGAGGCTGGGCAGGGTGCTAACAGACAGGTTGACGGCGGTGACGGTGACAAACAGAACAGACAGGCAGGCAAACACCTTGCCAGGCAGCCCCGAGTGTGGCCTCTCCACCATGTCCCGCAGCCTCCTCATACAGCGGCCCAGGCGGCCCTCACTGGTGGACGGACCCTCGGTGTCTTGGTCCTCGCTGTCCAGAGGCTCCTCCTCTTCCTCCCGCTCCATCATTTCGGCGAACTCCTCGATTTTCTGCAGGTATCGGCGCTTGCAGCAGCCGTCCAGGTGGTCCTCGGCGATGCCCCAGTAAAGCAGCTCCTCCTGGAAGGAAAGGGCGCACATCTCCCGTAGCAGCCGCAGCTTGCCAGCCCGCAGGAAGGTGAGGATGGTGCCGAAGGCTCCAGGGTTGCGGTCAAAGAAGAATTCATTGCAGGTCACATCATAGTCGTCACACACGCTCAGGATGTCATCGAAGTTGGTGCAGGCTTTGAGCTGGCCCAGCCGTGTCAGCGGGAACTCATCCAGCGTGGTCCAAGGCAGCGAGTATTTGATGCCACCCACATTGATGATGATCTGGCGCCTGCGGTCCCCAAGTGAGCTGCCCTGGTGCAGGTCGTCCTGCGGGCGCAACCGCTGGGCCCTGCGGTAGAAGACACCTTTGATGGCCTGGCGCTGTGGGAAAAAGGCTGGGTGGAAGGAGGTGTCTGAGGTGCAGCTCAGGGCACTGTAGTCGTAATCCGAGTTGTCTCCTGGTAACAGGGTCATTTTGGGGCTTCACATCCCTTTTGGGCCTGGGGAGGAGAAGGAAGAGAGACCCTTGGTGAACCCCGAGTCTTAGCTGAGTCCCTCTCTGACTGTGGATTCTAAAGACACTTCCCTGGTCTGGGTCCCAAAGGCCACAGGTTGAAACCCTTGACTTTGAAAAAAAGAATATGCATTTTTATTTTATTTAAAAATGCCACTGTGGGTTTTGACTATTTTTGTTTATGTGAATGTGTGTGTGCCTATTTGTCTGTATGTATTACGTGTGTGCAGGTGCCTAAGGAGGCCAGAAGAGGACGTTAGGGTCCTCGGAAATGGAGTTACAGGTGGCTGTAAATTGTCGTGTGGGTGTTGCGGATTGAATCTTGGTCCTCTGCAAAAGAAACCAGTGCTCTTAAGCACCGAGCTATCTTTCTAGCTCCCCCAATTTTATAATATACAACATATAAAAAACTGTTATTACTGTGTGTGTGGTAGTGGATGTGTCTGTGTGGCAGTTGTGTGTGCACGTGCGCGGATGGGTGTGGAAGCCAGAGGACAGCTTTGAGGAGCTGGTTCTCTGCATGCACTTTCGCATGGGCTCTGGGGAAGGAACTCAGTCACAGCTTGCTTGACAAGTGCTTTACCTGCTGACCCATCTCACCGGCCTGAGGCTCTGACTTCTTGGTGTTGGGAATTGGAGGTGGGCCTCTGAGATAACTGGGGTCCAGGAGGGTCAGAGTGGTCCTGGGGTTGGGTTAGTTTCTTGTGTGAGGTGGTGGAGACTGAGCCCAGGTGCATGTTGGGTAGGCACTCTGCCAGAGTGGCAGGCATCCCTAGCCCAGCCAACTTTTATCAGATTGGCTTAGCTGAGAAGGATAGCTGGGCACAGGCCAGTTGCTCTCAAGTGGAATGGACTTAATCCACATGGGACTTTCGGCAATGTCTGAGGTAGTTTTGACTGATATGTTGGGGCCAGGGAGGCAACCCATGACAACCCTGCCAGTCATCTGGCTGAGAAGATCCTTCATGCTGAGGAGAAAAGCCCTGGTATTGAGGTGACAGATTTCGGAGTCAGAGAGCCAGGTAAGTCACTTACCTGTGAAATGAGTTTAATCGTGTGACCCACTCCACGGGATCAGGAAGGACAAAGTCCTGGACAAGGGCCAGGGGCTCAATACTGGCTGGTTATTGTATGAATGTTTATCCTAACACCTGTGTCACGTCCACAAACAGGAAGCGGGTACATAAGAGTTAACGGACAAAGAAACGTCTGACTGGGCCTGGTTTGCTTGACTGTTGGCAGATGTTACCTGGAGGACCCTCTATGGCTCGCTGCCTTGTTGCCTTGAGGCAGGGTCTCTCACTGAACTGGAAGCTTGCTGCTTCAGCTCAGCTGTCTGGCCAGTGAACTCCTGTGATCTGCTTTTCTCCATCCTCCAATGCTGGGGCTACAGACACATTCATCTATGTCTGGCTTTGTACATGAGAGGTGGGATTTGAACTCAGGTCCTCATGCTTGCAGAGCAAGCAGTCTTACTGAGTCACATTCATAGCCCATGTTCTTCCTTTTTCAAGTACAGTGTGTGTATATGTGTGTGTGCTCACACGCATGAGCACACATGTACTGTAATGTGCAGGTGTGTGTACATTTGTGGAGGGCAGAGGTCAACTTTGGGTGTCCTTTCTCAGGAGCCATCCACCCTTTATTTTGGAGGTGGGTTCTCACTGGGACCCAAGACTTGCTGCTTTTAAGCCAGGCTAGCTGACTAGCCCCGGGGTCTGCCTGTCTCCACTTTCCCAGTGCTGGGATTACAATCACACGCCACCCTGCCTGGCTTAGTACTCGGTGCTGGGGATTGAACTCAGGTCCTCATGCTGAAGCGACAAGCGCTTTCCCTGCCGAGCCATCTTCTTAGCCCCACTGTGTATCCAGTTTTACAATTATCTGCACTAGGTCTGCACCCAGTGAATGAGATGGCTAGCCATCTCCAGCTCGTGGGCTCAGCTTGGTTCATGAATACTTCTGATGATTAAGAAATTTCATGTAATATGTATTCATGGCCTGAATTCCAGTTGAGAAATGCCTTTGCCTTTCAGGCCAGCTCTGGTCTACTGCAGTCCCAGCTACACCCCTGTTGTAGCCCACTAGGTTTCCTAGTGACTGTACCCAGCATGACTGCATAAGAGGTTGATTGGACCCCATACGGGCCTGAGTACCAGGTGTTTGGAAGGGTCTACACTTGGCTGTAACTAGCAAGGGGGAGGTCCTTTGCCCCGCCCTTTGGACTAAAGTTCTGGGCCGGTGGATAAGGATCCAGGTCCACTCGAGGATATCCTGTTTTTCTCTCTGTTTCTCTTCCCTCTTTACTTCTACCTAAGTCTCTTACCCCTCATTCCTCAAGAGTCCCTGGGGTAAATAAATGTGGGGGCTGGTCCCCCACACTCCCCACTGTCTCCATTACACCGGTCTACTCCACTCACGTTTCCTTCCTGTACTACAGCCATTTGAGGCCTAGCTAGAGGCCTTCTAGAACTGAAGGGATGCATAGGAAAGTAGCATAAGTTTCGTCTTTTGGCCCTCTCCCAATCTCACTATGTAGCCCAGGTCGTCCTCAGAACTGTGATTCCCCTGCCTTAGTCCCAAGTGCTGGAATTATAGGACTGTACTATAATGCTTAGGGAACACTTGGCTTTTCCAGATCACCGTCCATAGCTAGGCTTGGTAGAGCACGTCTGTAATCCCAGCACCTGGGAGGTTGAGGCAGGAGGATTACTGAGTTGAAGGCCAGAATGGGCTATGCAGTGAGATGTTTTCTTTTAAAAAAAAAACATTTATTTAACACGAATGGGTGTTTGTCTGCATGGATGTCTATACCGCAAGTGTGCGGCGCCCCTGGAGGGCTGGAATTATGGACTGTTTGTAAGCTGCCGTGTGGGCGCTAGAAATTGAACCTGGGTTCCCTGGAAGAACAACCAGTGCTCTCAAGAGCTGAACCATCTCTCTAGCCCTAGAGACACTGTGGTTTTTGTTGTTTTGCTTTTTTGTTTTTGTTTTTTTAAGACAGGGTCTCTCTGTATAGCCCTAGCTGTCCTGAGACTTGCTGGTCTTGAACTCAAAGATCGGCCTACCTCTGCCTCCCAAGTGCTGGGATTAAAGGGGTGTGCCACTACTTGTGGTTTTTTAAAATACATATTAAAAAAAATTTTTTTTACATGTATGAGTGTTTTGCCTGCATGTATGTACGTGAGTGCCTGGTATAGGTAGAGGTGTGAGATCCCCTAGAACTGGAGTTACAGATGGTTGTGAGCTGCCTTGTGGATACTGGGAATTGAACTCCAGCTCTCTGAAAGATCATCCAGTGCTTTTAACTGCTGAGCCACCTCCCAGTCCATAGAGACACTGTCTTAATAAACAAAACCAAACAGCTGGGGTTATGCCCAGCACTGAAGAAACTGGGCATGGTGGCATACCCCGATAACCCGGCACTTGGGAGGTGGAGTCAGAGAGTTGTAAGTTTGAGATTGTTCTTTGCTAATATGAACTGGAGTTCCTAGAGGGAGAGAAAAAGACAGAGAGACAGAAACAGGGATTGAGGGGGTGGAGGCTGTACCTGTGTTAAATATTCTATGAGGCCAAATGACTGAACTTGGAAGATTATGGATCATTAAAATGTTGCAGATCAGAACCAAATTATCTTGGGTTATTTTTAGTCTCTTTGAAAGCCATCCATTGCCCTCACCCGTGTCTGATCTAATCTCTTTGTGACTAGGAGCCCTTAGAATATATTCCTACCAGATCACTAGATCTGTTGTGACCTACCAACTGCGGTCCCCTACTGTCTTTCATAAATACTTCGATTTATCATTGGTAAAACATTTGGTAAAAATTATCCTTGGTAACTATTTGATTTCTTTGTCCTGTAACTAATAAGAGCTCACATAACCACTTCCATAGTGGAACATGCTATTTGGGGAATATGTTTTCCTGGCCATGACCTCTAAGATTTGGCTCCAGATAATCTGTCTCTTCTTCCTTTTGGAGGCAAGAGCAGTGTTTTTGTTTATTTGTTTTGTTTTGTTTGCTTGCTTTTTCGAGACAGGGTTTCTCTATGTAGCCCTGGTTGTCCTAGAACTCTCTCTGTAGACCAGGCTGGCCTTGAACTCACAGAGATCCACCGGCCTCTGCCTCCTGAGTGCTGGGATTAAAGGCGTGTGCCACCACAGCCCAGCAAGAGCAGTGATTTTGGACTGACACTACATAGCAAAATAGAGGCCAGTCCGGGCTACCGGAGGACCCATTTCAAAACCAAACCGAATCAAATCATCGCTCCCTCCAGTTCCTGAAGGAAGCAAACGGTGCCGGTGGAGACGATCATTTCCAGTATCAGAGGGTATCATGAGGGTAGGGATGCTTAGGAAGCTCCCTTCCCCTGCATGGATTCAGAGCAGGAACCCAAGCAGGGAGGGAGCTCACTGCAAGGGGCCTCATCCCCACAGGAGTTTGACAGGGGCTTAGCACCACCCCACTCTCATCTTTGGGGAAGGCTGTAGCTTCACAGATGGGGCTTTGGGAAACTAGGCTACACCTGTTTGAAGTCAAATGCCTGCCTTTTAGAGCGGCTGGGAGCTTTTCACTTCTCCTAAAATTGGAAGCCATGTCCTCGGGCTCAGCCTGCCGGGATCCCTCAGAGGCGTGGGAACAATCCCTTTCAGGTGCTTCACTAGTGCCATGCTTCTCCGCTCTGCCACTTCATTGTGCCACCACAGACGAGAGGAAAGCTGTGTTCTACTTGGCTAGAACAGCCTGGAAGCAGAGGAGCTTCCTGGGAGGCTCACTCAAGAGCTCTCTTTTTCCAGGAGTCTCCCTTGCACTCCCCACCTGCCCTTCTGGCAGAGGGTCCCCATTAGCATCTGCCTAGGTCCCCGGGGATCTTAGAGGTATTTCCACATGGAGTTCCCTGTCCCAGCAGGCTATTTGGAGCAGAGGGTGCTGGGTGAGTGCTGGAGATCAGTCTCCTCAGTACCAGAGCTCACTGGGAGGAGGGTCGAAGGGCTGAACCGCTGAAGGAGGGACTGACCACACTTCTCCAGGTTGTGGTTCCACGGATGCCTGATCTGATGGGCACAGGAGGACAGCTGGCATTTCTAGACTCCAGAGTTCAGCACATTCATCAAACAGGCCTACAGCCAGCTTCCTGGACACAAACGCTGCTTTCTCCAGCCCAATCCTTCCCAAGGGTCAAGTCTGTCCTTTCACTGAGTTAGTTAAGCCACCTGCAAGGATTGTGTGTGTGTGTGTGTGTGTGTGTGGGCGGCTTTTGTTTCTGGGGGCTATGGAGGCTCATGAGAGACTGCTGACTGGAAAAGGGGCTGTGGAGGAGTCATGCACATTGAACATTCCCATATATTAGATGCTATACTGGGTCCTTAGACACACCAGGGGGAGCAACCCAGACTCTGCCTCTGTCCTCATGCCGCTGATGGTCCACAGAGAGACACAGTTTCCACATGAGTGCACCAGTGATGAGTCAGAGCTGGGTGGTGGCGGAGGGTGACTATGGGGTGGCAACATTATCTGGAGGAGTGGCGGGGGGCTTCTCAGGGGAGGGGACATAGGGCAGGGCCTTATGTGTGTGAAGCAGCCAGTCTTATGATTCTTGGGGTTGGTTACTCTGGGTGCAGGGAACAGGCAGGGTTGCTCTGTCTCGCAAGGGGGCTTAGACGGTCAAGACTGAAGGGCAGGCCGAGAGGCTGGGCAGAAAAGGGGTAGGAAGGCAGGAGATGCATTTGGAGGTTAGCAGGTGCAGGTATAGAGGCCGTGTGGGTCTCAGGGAGCAGCTTAGGTTTTTCTGTGTGAGGCAGGGCTTTGTGGGCAGTGCCAGGAGTAAACTTGGGGGCAAGAGACCACAATGGGAAGAGCAAGGTTAGGACGAGTGGAGAGGATGGCGGGGTGGGGAGTGGGCTGGCATGGATTCGATGGGCTTGGAGGCAGAGCAGGCGGAACTTACTAAAGGGTCCGGCCTGGGCGAAGAGACTAGAGAGGAGGGTGATGCCAGAGGCGACATTTACAGAGGTGACCAGTAGGTGGCGCTGAGACAGGCGTGAGTGAGAAGGCCCTTCTGACAAACTGGTGTGGATGATGGATGGGTGTGTGTGTGTGTGTGTGTGTGTGTGTGTGACTGAAGTGAAGGAGACAGCAGGATGCAGTATCTCACAGGCAGGTGTCAGAGCACCAGAGCAGACCTGACCAGTGTGTGCTCCGATGAGTGTATGAATGGGGGCCATAGTGCAGGACGAGGCCAGGCTAGCAGAGTTATCTTGAAGTGCAGAGGCAGGAGCCTGACCTGGGTACAGTACCCAGAGCCCAGCACCCTATTGAAGAGGCCCCACCTCAGACCTCAGAGGTCAGTTCAGATGGACATCACAGGGGTCATACATCAGGAAGATGAGAGTCACCCCAGGCACACACATCCGATTCCTAGACCTGTGAGCACTCTACAGCTGAGCCTGAGGCTACAGATGGAAGAAGTCTGCTAAGGGTACCAACCTGTAGGTGACCAGCGGCTTTGAAGACAGAGGAGGAGCTGGGAGCCATGAGTGCAGGCTGCCACCAGAGGTTAAGACAGGCAAGTCAAGTATTTTCTGAACAATCACAAAGTTGTTCAGAAATCACAAAAAAAAAAAAAAAATCGTGGTCTTGCCAGGCCCCAGTTTTAGCCACCAGACCCCCTTTAAAATATGGTTTACAGAGCTAGAAGGCTATCAGTGTGGATTATCTTAAACCATTTGGTTTGAGGCAATAAGACTATAAAATAACCAGGTGTTGTGGAGTGCGCCTTTAATCCCAGCATTCAGGAGGCAGAGGCAGGCAGATCTCTGTGAATTTAAGGCTAGCCTAGTGAGTTCTGGGCCAGCCAGGTCTATACAGTAAGAACTTGTCAAAGAAGAAGAGGAGAAAAAGGAGGAGGAGGGGAGGAAGAGGAAGGGAGGAAGAGGAGAGGGAGGGAGAGGAAGAGGAGGAGGGGAGGGGGAAGACGAGGAAGGGGAGGATAAGGAGAAGGAGGAAGAGGAAGAGAAGGGGAGGAAGAGGAGGAGGAGAGGGAGGAAAAGGAGAAGGAGGAGGAAGAGGAGGAGAGGGAGGAAGAGGAGGAGAGGGAGGAAGAGGAGGAGGAGAAGGAGGAAGAGCAGGAGAGGGAGGAAGAGGAAGAGGAGGGAAAGAGAAGGAGGGGTAGTAGATATAGGAGATGACAGAGTCTGGGCTGGGCCTCCTCCTCCAGGTTCCAGTCAGCTGATTTGCTTCCTAGGGGTTGGGGTGAGGGCAGAGGAGCCCATTAGCTTTGAAAGAGACTGGTTGCTCTATGACTTTGGGCTTCTGCATCTATAAAATGGAGACATGAACAGTTCCTACCCACTTGAATTATGGTGGAACGAAGGCATGAGCGATGTGCTTGGCCCAGTGCCCAGTCAACAGACACCTGCTGTTTTTGCCTTAGCTCTGACAAGTGTCTATCACCCAGCTCCACCCACCAGCCAAGGCCGTCTCCCCTGAACTGACCTGCTAGGATTTAAACTCAGCACCCTCTGACTCCATAGCCCAGGGCAAGCCTTCAAGGGAGATGATCCTGCAGCTAAGGACGCTAAGCAATGCTGTTCCCCTGTGGCTCTAGAACCCTGCTCTGGCATCTATTTCCCAGTTTTCAGGGGGCCACAGAGGTGATGGAAGACACTGACAAATTGTCCACCTTTAAATCTTTGACGTGGGGGGTCTGCTTCATGGAAATCTGATCTCAGGGACAACACAAGAATGTCACCCCCTTTACTTGTGGCAGCGGGAAGTTCCCAGCGTCCATCCCCAGGGACCAGTTAAGTAAGTCTTGGTAGAGGAAGACAGAACAGGCAATGGCCGTCGTCTGTGTAGGATTGGGGGCACAACTGGGTCTTTAAAACATAAGCCAAGTGGGAGAGGCAGCAGAAGTTTCCAGCATTATGCTATTATGCTATTTATGTAAATGAACACATTACGTCTCGCCGAGGACTCAAACACAGAAGGATCTGTGTGTTACATGGAGGTGCCTGGAGGGAGTGGGAAGGAGACCGAGCCTAGGGATTGGAAGGGAGGAGAAAAATAGGGAATAGAAGACAGGCCAGCATCCTAGGAGGAGAGCAGCTGGGTCCCACAACTTGGGGTTGCCTGCATTACAACAGACAAAAAGCACAAGCCCCATAAAGCTTCCAGCTTGGGGATGGTCTTGGGTGCTCAGCATGGACACCAGAGCATGGTGTCCCTCCGAGATTTCCTAGGCCCTGGAACTAGCCTGTCTGGCTGCTTCAGCAACAACCATCCTGTTAAAGTCCCAAAGAGAAGAGGGAGGGAGGGCTCCATAAATGCCTGGGGAACCCAGGGTGGCAAGGAGCCCTCCTGCCCAACCTTTCAGTTCCCTGGACATCCTAAGGCTTCAGTGCAGAAGCAGAGGTTCCTCCGCCGCCCCCCCCTTCTGTCTGTCAGTCATTTCCCTTCAAGATACCCCAATCCTGTTCTCCTCCAGGAGTCCAGAGACCCGTGGCAAGCCTGAGGCTGTTTCTTGTCTTTCCTCCTGGAAGGAAAATAGCACTCTGGGAGCTGTGACCGAGGTCCAGCTAAGGTTTCCAAAGATAAATATTCATTCAGAGGGAGGCTTCTAAGGAGCAATCGGTCCGCCACGGGCTCAGGGCATGAGCTCAAGGGGTGAGGCCTGGGTGTGCGGAGGGAGTAGTGGACAAGATGGCTAACCATGGCCACTGCTCCTGTGAAGGACCCTGCACTCAACCGGGCATCCGCACTAGAGCACTGGTCTCTCACGGCCTTCTCCTGCCCCTTATAATGAGAGCAAGAGTGTCGGGCAGAGGTGCTCTGAGGGCCGGTGAGTGGAGATTTCTGTAGCCCTCACCTGCTCTCCCGCCCTACGGTCCTCACAGGAAAGGGTTCCATGAACTGCTGTGTGACCCCTAAGATCCCTCCTGGGCCTGTTCCAGACGCTGCTGGTCTGCTCTCTGCTTCTGTAGCTCGGCCCTTCTGAGGAGCTCTTGGCAGTTTTTCAGGGTAGGTGCAGATAGAGTGCTAAACCTCACCTGGACCCAAACATTGGCACTCTAGACTTTCCACTACAACATGGTCACTAAGCACTAAGGGGTGATGCTGGAGCCCTAACTTCAGATGCTTGCATTCTATACTAAATGGCAAGATGGGGAAACTGAGGCTCAGTGAAACAAGCACACATGACTGACAGTAAAGAAGCAATAGTCGGTGGGACTATAGACTGGGCACCTTGGATCCCTGCATTCTACTGTCCTTGTGGGGACCAGGCCAGCTGTCATTTCCACCAGCTGCTGGGGGCCAGGGACTGGACCTCTGTTTCTACAGGACAAGCTTTTGGAAGGGTCTGGGGCATAGGGGAAGCAGGTGAGTGTAGGCTGAGAAGGGCATTATCTTAGTATTTATACTAGATCAGGGCAGGAAACCAAGAGAGTCCCTGTTTTTGTTGAGCCCTGGGTCACCACTGTGGCCTCCAGAGATGTGACCATGATTGCAGAGGTTACAGGGAGGCTCGGTCATTAGCAGGAGGCCTCTAGGAGCTGGAGAAGGTATGGGGAGTGGATTCTCCCCAGAAAATGCATTCATTTTACTCAGTGAGACACACTTTGGACTTCTTACCTTCCTCAAACTCTGTTGATAAACGCTAATGTACGAAAGCAGAGCCTAACACAGACCCTTCAGCAAATTTCTACAAGTTAGAGTATTTGTTTCTTAAGCTCCCGGTGTCTTGGTTTTGGCTTCTGGACTGTGAGCAGGGACTTGAGGCACTGTTCCATCTCTTCCCTGGCTCCCCTGTGAGCCTCATCTGTCAGGATTAGGGCTCCTGGCTGGGCTGACTCAGGGGCTGGTCATGCTGTGTTCACCCCCAATTAAATCGTTAATTATAATAGATCCAGCTATTAGCCTGCCCCCCCATCCTTGCACGCTCCCCCCTCCCCTCAGCAATGCTGCATGTGGAAGTCTGTCTTTGACACTTGCCATCCATCGTCCCCACAGACCTCAGCTTTGCTTGGGGGTGGGGTGGGGGGAGGGAGTTCACAGTCCCTAGGGGATTACAAGCTGGGATGTGGGTTCCTTTCTCCATCCCTCACCTGAACCAAAATAAGGCAAAGCTTGTCTCCCCAGTATCAAGCAGGCAGGCTGTCTGTTTAGCCACCAGGCTCTGCTGCTGGCAAAATGGCTCCTGGTGCACACCTGTCTTCTACCAGGAGCTTTTTAGAACTGAGGCCAGGACACCTTTTCCATTAGCCTCTTCGTGTGTGTGTGTGTGTGTGTGTGTGTGTGTATGTATGTATGTATGTATGTGGTGTGTACCCAGGGGACAATCTTGGGTACTGTTTCTGTCACCGCCTACTTGTTTTTGAGGCAGGGCCTCTCTCTGGACTGGAGGACATCTGAGCCTCAGAGATCATCTGTCTTTGGTCCCTGCCTCCCCAGCCCTGGGACCTCTGTCTGTTTTTGTTGCTGTTCTTGATTTTGGTTTTGGGGATCCAAGTCAGGTCCCCAGGCTTACCCACTGACCTAGTCATCTGTCATTTTTGTTTCTTTGCGGTTAGACATTGGGAAACACGGGCTAAAACAGGAGTGATGGGGAGCTGGGGAAGTAGCAGACAGGAAGTTGCTCACAGGGCTCAGTGGGAAGGAGGGCATGTCGTACCTGTCATCTGCTGGGACAGGGCAGGCCTGAGATGGGGGTAACTTCAGGCACAGTTCAGATCCTGTGGCAGATTCATTAAGGACTGCCTGCCAGGTAAACAGACCAGGGCTTTCGATGGCTTCCTTCATCCCCTTATGTTTCTTATTAGTTCTGTTTAGGTCGTATTACCGTCCACCATTTCCCCGGTGGGGCGAGGGGAGGGGGCGCCTTTTTTGAGTTCAGGCAACCAGCCCAGGTGGATTCTTGGAGAAGGGCAGCCTCTGTGAGCCCCCGGTGTTCAGGAAACATCTTGGCCTTTCTGTCCCCTGGGGCAGGTGGCTCACCTCTTGCCAGAGTTCAGCAGCCTACTCAGTACAGAGAACTCAACATGGTTCCTAGGTCTGTCTTATCAGGCTGCAGGGCACTCACAGCCTGGGTCCTCCATCTCTGGGAAAAGGCTCAGAGTGTCTTGTTTTCAGTGTGCTGGTCCCCTGTGGGTTTGGAGTATGTCCCACAGCAGACATTTTTCCACTGGAATGGTTGGCTCAGAGCTGGGTTGGTAAGAGCAACCCCCTGGGGCCATGCCTCCATGCCTGGCCTGACTTCCCTCCCCCTCCACCCAGCAGGTGCCTAGGCAAAGTCACAAAAGCTTAAAGACCACAGAAAGAAAAACCCACCACGTGCTCACCGCACCGCCTTAATCTCCAGGGGCCCCACTTAACCTGGAGGTGTATTTACTGGTGAGACACCCTACAGTGACTCATAGAGTGTGGTCACAGGTGTGTGTTTGGGGGAGGGGGTGTCAAACAGACCCCAGTGAATGTCTACCCAGATTTACAGAGGCACTTTCTCCCTTCTCCAGTGAATCAGACCAGTCTCCACCCCCTCCTCTCACCTTCCTCTGCACCTCATTCAGGTGTCATTGAAGAGGGGTGAATATGTGTTTGCCTCCCACCTATCATCCACTCGGGGAACTCTGGTGCCTAGCACCCCTTAAGTGCATCCGCATTGCAAGTGGTTGAGAAAATGCGTGCTTAACGGACAGCTTAGCTCATGAACCCCATCACTGGGAAGCTGTGTTCACCCAACATTAGATGAACCTTTTCAGCCCCCAACACCGCCCCCCACCACAAGAGCTTTTAAAAGCCCAGTTCTTCCTTTCCAGGAACCCCTCCCCCATTAAGAACGAATGTATTATGTACCAACCGTATATCTATACACATGGGCTGCTGCTGCTGGCCACCCTGGCAGGCTGTGACCTTCCAAGGCAGGGCCTGAGTCTCAACCTCTACCTAAACCCTAGGAGGGCTGCCCCCATCTTGTCCCGTCTGCACCTTGGTCATTGTTCAACACAGGCTTGTTGGAAAAAAGAAAATGAATGAATGAACATTGAGTACTTGGTATAGTGAACTGCCCACAGTAGGTGCTCAACCAATTTTTGTACAACTCGGAATGAAGGAAATGGTCTCTTTTCCATCCACACCCCAAAACCGTAAGCAAAGCTGGGCCACTCAAGCAAGGGTACCCTGAGGCTAAGGAGACCTCTAACTTCCCTACTAGATGCTGAGGCCCACGACCGACCGTTGAACTGTCCCCAGGACCTTGCCATGGACCAAGGACGGACTAAGTAGGCGGTCCATAAGCCCTCTCTGAGTTCGTAATTAATGAATGACTTAATGAGGCCCACTGGTGGGAGTGCTGCATTCCGTGCCTATAGACAGTGAACCAGCAAGTCAAAGACGCCCTGCATCCCAACTCCTCCCGGGGGACCCCAAGAACCCAGCATGCAAAGTCAGGGTGCTCCTGGGTGCCCCGCCAGAGAGCGCACTTCGCGTCCCGGGGACCCTTCGAGAGGATCCGGGGCTGGACCAAACCGCGACAGCATCCCGCACGGCCCGGCGGCCTCTCCCGGGATCCTAGGCATCCGCAGGGGGCACCCGGGCCGCGGCCACGTGCAGAGCCCGGAGCGCCGCTTGCAGGAGCAGGGTCCCGCCAGGGAGCAGCCCGCGAAGTTCCCACCTTAAGTTCCCGTCGCGGCGTCCCCGCCTTGGAGCTGGCCTGGCCGCAGCTCGGTCCCCTGGTACAGCAATGCCCGGGTGAGGATGCGAGAGGGGGCTGCAGGCGACGCGTAGCGCCCGCTTAGCCTCCCGGGGCTGCTGGCAAACTTTGGCCCTGGGGCCGCTGGACTGCACTCTCGGACCCCAGGCTGTCCCGCCTCCGCCTCCTGGTGTCCGCCGGGCTGCGAGTGCGCCGGCAACGCGGCAAGGCAGCAGCTGAGGGAGGTGGCGAGGCAGGAGGCGGGACGGAGGGAGGGGACTGCGCACGGGGCGGAGAGAGGGGCGGGCGGCGGGGGATGGAGCCACCGTGGGACCCCGGCGCGGAGATGCCCAGCATCTTGGCCGGACCCGAAGCCCTCTTGGGTGTTGGGTCCTGGCGGAACGCAGCGCTTCTCTCTCTTCATCCCGCCCCTTTCTCCCTCTCCTGCGCCCCTCAGGCCCCTGCCTGCCCGTAGTGGTCTTTAAGTGCTCGCGCCCCTCCTCCCGGGGCTCCCAGCCCGTGGAGCAGCCACCTCTCCAGTCCCGCATTTTCTCGGTGATCGTGGGACATTCGCGCCACCCTTCCACCCTAAGCTCAGTGAGTGCCAGGACCCGAACCTCATTCCCCATGCGGGTCTTTATCGTGGGAATGCCACGCGCCCTGTCTCGGGTCCTCATAAGGTCCAAGCGCACGGGAGGTCGTGGACTCCTAGCCGAACTGCCGTAGGCACTGTGAGTGTCACGTCCGGAGGGTACTTCATGCGTGACAGGCCAAGAGCCCCATGATGTGCTCCACCTAAACATCGCCTTCCAGGGGGCCACATGAATCATATCATGTGCCTTCTCCTCTGGTGACCTTGGACTCTTCCTGCCCCTGAGGCCCCAGGGCCTGCACTATCTTTGCAGTGTTACCATAGAATGGGTGCCCTGTGCCCCAGGGTGACCCCTATGTTCTAGTTGCCCACTGTCCAGGGTGGACTCTGGCGTTGGGACCCAGTCCTGCAGTCTCTGGGTCCTGTACTTGGTAGCCTGGGGAGGGCCGGGTGGACTCCAGAGGCCTCTGAGTTGGTAGAAGCTCCGCCAGGCATTGGGGTTAGGTGGGAGGGCTGTCTGAGAGGAGGGAGAGCCACCCGTGTGCAGAGCAGGCTTCTGGGGCCACTGGATTGGTACTGTCCTTTCTCCTCTGTCAGGCAAGCAGGAGGGACGCAGAAACCATGCTCGGGAGTGGGGCTCCTACTTCTGGGGCTTCATTACAGAGAGGGTGAGGCTTAGCCCTGGGCGTAAGCTTTGGGTTCACTCAGCCGGTGGGTGGAGACAGATGGCAGAGTCAGAGAGTAAGCCAAGGACCTGCCCCAAGAACTCCCCAGCTTCTGCAGAGGCCGCACCAGGAGAGACGCTGGGTACTGCAGGAGTAGGGAGAGGTCCAGAGAGGAGAGAATCTGTAGATGAACAAATACAGGCTCCTGAGGAGGAGCCAGAACCCTGGGCCACAAGCCGAGAGAAATGCAGCTTTGGAAGATTTGCAAAGAGACCCCAGTAAGGGACAAAACGAAGGTTTCTGAGTTGTGGAGAGACCTGGAGGCAGTGTGCTGGAGGAATATAAGGAGGCCAGCATAAGGGTTCCCCGGCTATGTGGACCCTGGTGGCCAGTGGTCCCGGGTCCCGTACTGAGAGTGTGGCTGATCCTTGGTGCTGTATCAGGCCCCTGCCTTCTTGCATAGGAGGACCCGTGCTTTCTTGCTTTCCTTCTTTCTTGCTTTCCCCTGAGCCTCAGGCTCCACCAGAGAAAGGGCTGTGCTGTCTTCTTTCTGGTCGGCAGCTTCCACATGGCTGGACTCAACAGTAGCCTCTTCAGTGATTGTTGGAGGGACCCAGAATTGATCGCCTCAGAAAGTCAACTGCTGTCCCCAGGGAGGATCACAGGACCAGGATGTGAGTAGAAATTCTCAAAGCCTTCCTGTGTTCTGAGTCCTCAGGAGAATTCTTCAAACCCAGCAGACCCTGCTTACATTACAGCCCTTTCAGCAAGTTCCCTGGTCTGAGATTTTGACTTCAGCCTAGCCCCGCCCCACCTGACCTCGGAGCTCTCCAGAAATACTTTGATGGGTTGTGAGGCTCAAGCTAGCTACTTTATGTTTAGGATCAGGGGACTTCATGGCCACCTCTGAAGGAAGAGGGATTCTGCCTGTGGACTGGGCCGGTCAGAACACCAGGCACCTGAGCCTGGTGCTGGGGTGACATCCGGAGAAGACCCAGGAGAGCAGGGTTAGACTCCTTCCTTCCCTTTCACCCCCACATAGTCTCAGACCCAGGCTGTTCTCAGGGGTGAATTTATGATCTTATCCCCTGCTGTGCTTCACCATGTCCAATAAAATCCTTCTAAATCCTTTTAAGGATTCCCTCTTTGCAGTCCCTCCCTCCTGTGGAGGCTTCCAGATCCTCGGCTCTTCCTATCTTCGTTACCCTCCCAAGGAGCATCCCTGCCAAAGTTGTCCTGTGGAGAAGGATGCTGACAGTGCTGGAGAAGGCTTTCTGAAAAGATGAGGGAGGGTATCAGGCTTGCCGAACACGGTGTGGCCTGCAGGGAGCAGGCACACACTTGAACAGTAGGTGAGCTATGGCACACAACCCTATCTTAGTTGTCTCTACTGGGTTAAGTTTTAAGAATTTTGAAATTGATTGCCAACATTTAAAAAAAATCAGATTTCATATGACATTTTTTTCTTTTGAAAAGCTGGCAGATCTGACTAGCATTTTTTTATTTTTTATTTTTATTCATTTGAGAAAGGGTTTCTTGTGACCCAAGCTGTCCTTGAACTTGCAATGTAGCTAAGGATGGCCTTGAACTTCAGGTACTTCTGTCACCACCTTCCAAGCACTGGGGTTACAGGTGTGCACCACTATCACAATGCTTGCTTTTTAGATTTAATAATAATAAAAAAGATTCTTGAGACAGGGTTCCTTGAAGGCCAGGCTGACCTTGAACTCCATAAGTGTCTGAGGATGAACTTGAACTCTTGGCCTTCTTGCCTTCCTGGCCGGCATCTTTAAGGAAGCAATACTAGTACAGTAATAAAGGGCTGTGGTTTGTTTCTCAGCCTGCATTTAAATTACTGTCCCACCTCTAGGAGCCAGAGCTGGTGTGGGCGATCTTGGCAAATCACCTAGAGTCACATGGTAGATGGCAAAGCCAGATCTGACGCTAGGCCAATCTGACCCCTGAAGTTTAAACTCACACTGAAAACCAAACGCCATTCCCCTCCGAGCAGGAGGAGATGCTGGCTGCCTCAGACATCCTTAAAAGGGAGCTGCTGTCCACGGGTTAAGAATGCTTTCCTTCTTAGCCACTAGCCACTGTCAGCGAGTCACCAAGTCTGGGGCTGTTTTTCCAAGGCAGCAAGGGTTATCTACAGCTGTCTGAGGTTCCTATCTATCTGCCTGAGCGGAAAAGGCTTAGATTAGATTAGAGTTGTGAGTCCTAAGAGGCTAGAGGGGGCCTGGATCTCATTCTGCAGCTTGCTCTAAGGAAAGGTCTGTCTGATGAGTGAAGTCAGGGAGAAGGAGGGCAAGGTATATTTCTCTCCAGGAGACCCTGTCTTCTGGTCACTCTGTCCCCTTCCCGTGTCCCTGATTCTTGCCAGCCCTGTTCCTCTACCCTAAACCACCAACCCACAGATTTCCTTTGTCACCTTGAGACCCCTCATGCAGACCAGGAGTAGGTGTGTGCAATGTGTGAGGATGAGCCACTCAAGGACATGCCTTTGTTTGGTTTTGAAAACTTGATATTTAGCACATTATGGATTTTTTGACATTAATTTTGATATTTTTAAAAATTGTATCGAACTGGATAGTGGTGGTGCACACCTTTAATCCCAGCACGCAGGAGGCAGAGGCAGCCAGATCTCTGAGTTCGAGGCCAGCCTGGTCTACAGAGTGAGTTCCAGGACAACCAGAGCTACACAGAGAGACCCTGCCTTGGAAAAAATAAACAAACACAAAAATTGTGTCGAGATGTTATTGGTTCTCCTTAATGAGTTATTTCGAGTAGCCTACAAGGTCACTTTATCCCATTGCTTCATCCCAGCTCCAGCCTGGAGTCTTTTTCTTTTTTTCTTGAGCCCTGGCTGCTGTGGAACTTCCTATGTAGGCCAGCGTGGCCTGGAATTCACAGAGATCTGCCTGCCTCAGCCTCTGGAGTGCTGGGATTAAAGGTGTGGACTACCATACCCAGTCTCCCTTTTCTTTTCTTAAGAGATAACTCATTGGTCAAGAGCACTGGCTGCTCTGGCAGAGGACCTGGGTTCAGTTCCCAGTAACTACATGGTGGCTCACAATCTTCTGTAACTCCAGTTTCAGGAAACCTGACGCCTTCTTCAGGCCTCTGCAGGTACTGCACGTATGTGGTGCACCCATACATAGAAAAATAAATCTTAAAAAAATTACTTTCCTTTTTATTTATGTGTATGTATACATGTTCATGGTAAGTGCAGGTACCCACAAAGACCAGAACAGGGCGTCAGATCCACTGGAGGCGGAATTACAGGCAGTTGTGAGTTCCTTGATTGTGAGCGCAACAAGCTCAGGTCCTCAGCAAGAGCAGCTGAGTCATCTCCTTAGTCCCTGCCTGGGTTCCTTGAAAGGAACTCTACATCCAGGTCTGGTAGTCAGGCTTTTAATCCCTGCACTGGGTGTTCTGGGCCAGGAGGATCTCTATGAGTTGGAGGCCATCCTAGTCTACATAGGGAGTTCCAAGCTAGCCAGGACTATATAGAGAGACCTTCTCCCCAAAACTGAGACACACAAATGAGCAAGGAAGTCGGGGCTGGATGCAGGCAGAAAGTTTAGGTTCAGACTGTGCCCTCACTCACAGCTCCCAATGGCACCGTGAGCCTTCCAGGGAAGGGTAGCCTCTGACTCTGGTTCTAGAATGATCCAAGAAGCCCACTAGAGCTCTGACAGATACACCGAGGCTCTCTCTGGGCTTTGCTTACCACAGCCATTTAGGGGTGTCACTTGTATTTTTTTCCTGGCACCCTACACGAGATGTCATTCCATGCCACCGTTCTTTTCCCTCTCTCGGCAGCATCCAGTTTGGGAGGTGTGGCATGGTCCTGCTCTTCGTCCCTGAGTTTCTCTCACGAGACATCTGACAGACATCCCTTAGGGACCTCTATCTGGGCAAGAACTGAGCGAGTACTTGACCACATCTCTAGCCCCAAGGGTGCTGACGTGTGGCTGTGGGAGTCCAGACGGCCCCAGGGGGATCTTGTGCCGAGTGTGGCCTGCCCAGTAGATGGCTTGCAGGTGAGATGTGACATTCTAGAGCCCGTGACAGGTGGGCCTTTCCAGTGCTGCCTCCAGATGCCGTCAGTCATGCAGCAGCCTTCCCAGCAGAATCTCCTCCAGAGAGTGCTGCTGGGTCATGTTTGGGAGCACTCTCTCGGGACCCCGCTGTGGGCTCCCCGCTTCCCTCAGTCTCCTCCTAGGATTACGCTTTCTCTCTGTCAGTACCACCCCTGAAGCCCACATCCTCCCCAGCTCCAGCCCTCAGGGGTCCACCTGCCCAGCCCAAGTCCATCATCACCAGCAGATGTTTCAGGATGCTTTGGTATGGTCTGCCCAGAGTGTTAGCTCAGCTGGGAATTTGTGGCTCTTGCACCCAAAAGATGTCTGCCTGGTCCTCAGTAATACATGTGGGGAGAGACTGGACTTTTGACATACAGCCTCTGGAGGGGACTGCTTTGGAAGTCACCGACAGTGATTAGACACTGGTGGCATTTGAGACAGGGAGACCAATATCCGTTGTTGAATAGGTGGTGTCCTGTGCAGAGGGTGGGTGCCTAGAGAACTGTTAGGATGGTGGAGGGAAGCTGGGCATGAGGGTGCTTGCTTTGAACCTACTCCACTCATACAGTCTCAGTAAACTCAGGTGGCTGTATATCTTAGCTGATGCTATGTGGTCTTGCCTTTCTATGCAGCGATAACTCTATGTAACTGGAATAGTTTTATTTTGTTTTTTGTTGTTTTTTGAAGACAGGGTTTCTTTGTGTAACAGCTCTAGGTGTCCTGGAACTAGCTCTGTAGACCTCAAACTCACAGAGATCTACCTGCTTTTGCCTCCCAAGTGCTGGGACTAAAGGTGTGTGCCGCTGCCACCACCACCTGGCAAGTAACTAGAATATAAAGAGGTACTTTACTGAAGAAAGACCCGAGTCCCATCTCCTTGGGAGGCTGAGGCAGGAGGATCACTTGAGCCCAGGAGTTCCAGGTCAACCTGTGCTACATAATAAAACCTTGTTTCAAAAACAAACAGGGACATAGAGATGGCTCAGAGGTTAAGAGCACTGGCTGCTCTTACAGAAGACCTGGGTTCAATTCCCAACATCTGGGAGGGCAGCTCACAACCATCCATAATTCCAGTCCCAGGGGATCTGATGCCCTCTTCTGGCCTCCATGGGCACTGCACACACATCGTGCACAGACACACACACTGGCAGAACACCTATACACATAGAATAAAAAATAAAGAAATCTTACAAACAGCAAACCCAGAACAAAATCTGAGAGCCCTGATTGGGGCAGACGCTGTTCTTCGTCCTTAGACTCACACATTTTTTAGATTACATTTACTTATTTTGTGTTCCCGTGGGTGCCTTTGGGTATGTGTGTGCCACATCGTGCTTGTGAGGCCATAGGACAACTTCAAGCGTCAGATCTCTCCTTGCACCACGTGGGTCCCAAGGATCGAACTCAGGTCATCAGGCTTCGAGTCATCTCACTGACCCTCTTCTAGGGTAGTTCTTATCACTCTTCTTGTTTTCTGGGCAGGGCAGCGGCCTCAGGTTATCGTCAGGCTTGCAAAGCTAGAAAACCAGCTGTGGTTGCTGGGAGGGGAAGAGGACCTGGGAATTCATGTTCCTCTCCCCCAACCCTGAATTAAGGGAGCTCTGCTCTCAGCCTTGTTTATTCCAGAGCTGCCATCTCCCTTCCTCCCCAGTGCAGGAGAGGCCTGAGGCTCTCCTTCCTCAATCCAGGGTTGAAGTCGGTGGATAAGGAGCAGGCATATGAGGCAGGGGACTGCCGGCTGGGAATGGAGAGGACAGGAAGACAGCGGTTCCTTCCCACAGAGGTGGATCAGATGACGGAGGTGCAGCCCACTCTGGGCCCAGGCACCAGCTCTGCTCCCAGGTTCCTGCATCCAAGGTCAGCTCCCGCCTTGTGCCACCCTGATTATCTGCTTTGCTGCAGTGGAAGATTTTGGTTCCCTCGTTCCCCTGCGTCGTTTCTGGGCTCCGTTCCCTCTTATTTCATTTCCATCTCAAAGCCCGAGTTCACCTCCTCAGTGGCTGACGGGACCATTTATTTCTGAGGCCGCAGTGGCGGAGGGCTGCTGACAGCGAGTGAGCGAGCACTCTGGGTGCTTGCCACCTTGTTTTGTTCCTGCAGACGGGAGGGAGGCACAGAACATCTTCATCTGGCAGCCACAAGACTGCCAGAGCATCACAGCCTCTGCTCTCATCCCCTTGGCTAGACTTGTGTTTTTGTTGCCTGGGTTCCCCCCCCCCCCCCCCCCACCCCCAGGGACTGCCTCCTGGGCTCTGTTCCTTGGAGATTTGTCCTTTAAGTCTCAAAAACCCTGAAGGTGTGTGGCCTGTCAAAGTCCCCCCTCTCCCAGATGCCATAGTTGGACCAGCTTCTAGATTGGTTTCTCATGTTCAGACGATGAAATGAAGTCCAGAGAGGTCTAGACACTTGTAAGGCTTGCACAGCAGGCGACTGGCAGACGGCAGAGCTGACAGCTCCCAGATTATTAGACTGGTTGTCTTTTTTTAGAATCTCAGCAAGCTGAGCACCAAGGATCTACTCCCTCCACTCCAACCTCTGGAACGGGTCTGCCAGTACTGTGTGAGGGTTCTCTTGTGTCTCCTGGGCTTTCAGTTGGAATGCTCCCCTTAAAGATGTCACTCCAGGTCCTCCTGTGCTCAACCCCCACTTTCTCACTGTGTTTAGCAGTATCTGCTGAGCTTTGTCTTACTGTGCCTTGTACGTAACTCTGGATGTAACGAGTCTTTCTCTGTTCCGCCAGCTCCCAAATAATGACACGGAGACTTCTTATTTATTATGGAAGTTCGGCTTATAGCTTAGGCTTGTTACCAACCAGCTTTTATAACTTAAATGAACCCATTTGTTGTAATCTGTGTTCTGCCACATGGCTCACGGCTGTTACCTCTCCTCTTGCACATCCTGCTTGCTCTGCATCTCCTGGAGTCAACTGGACGCCTCGATCCTCTCTTCCTCTTCCTTTCTCTCAGTCCCTGGAAGGCCCGCCTATACCTCCTGTCTAGCTATTGGCTGTCCAGCTTTTTATTACACCAATCACAGCAAGACATCTTCACACAGTGTACAAATATTCTGTAATGTCTGGACACAGACGACAAACTGTGCTGGCCCTGACTTCTCACTTGCTACACCAGCTCACCTGGGGCTCATGGCCCCCCTGACTCCAGAGCCCCTACTCTGAAGATTCTACACTGGAAAGGATGTAGCTTGTCCACAGTGAAATTCACCAGTCTTCCTGCTGTTTGTCAGCCTGGTTGAACGCATGCTCCCGCCCAGCTCACACCTTATTCAGACTCACAGTATTATACCATTCCAGAAGTCCTCTTGTGCCCCTTCCCTTCCCATGAGTTCTGAAACTCCCTTCCCTGGCCAGGCTGCCCTGCAGCAGCCGGAGCTTGATTTCTTCCTCTGCCCCTTCCCAGCGTCTCCACAATGATAACCTCTGAGCGCGCTCTTTGGTGTCCGGCTTCTTATGATCAGTATGAAGTTCAAGGCTCAGCATTCATGGTGTCACATAAGTCAGTGGTTCATCCTTTCTTTTCTTTCTTTTTTTCTTTTTCATTTTCTTCTTCTTCTTCTTCTTCTTCTTCTTCTTCTTCTTCTTCTTCTTCTTCTTCTTCTTCTTCTTCTTCTTCTTCTTCTTCTTCTCCTTCTCCTTCTCCTTCTCCTTCTCCTTCTCCTTCTCCTTCT
>CABHPQ010167027.1:35369-50090 GCA_902168405.1 Peromyscus aztecus
CTTCTCCTTCTCCTTCTCCTTCTCCTTCTCCTTCTCCTTCTCCTTCTTCTTTCTGAAACAGAGTTTCTCTGTGTAGCTTTGGAACCTGTCCTGGATCTCGCTCTGTAGACCAGGCTGGCCTTGAACTCACAGAGATCCTCCTGCCTCTGCCTCCCGAGTGCTGGGATTAAAGGTGTGTGCCACCACTACCTGACAGTTCATCCTTTTCTTTGCTGAGTAGTATTCCAAGGATGGGATTATTTCTTAGTCCTCCTGTGAATGGATATTGTGGATCTTTGCCATGAGGGCCATTGTACACAGAGCCACAGTGGATGCTCTTTACCAGTGTTCTGTGGACATAGGCATTCATCTTGTTGAGAAAACTCTGGGAGCGAATCTGCTGTCCATAGTCACAATGCCACAGTAGCTCCTGTTCTAAACTTTGTGACAGCTGAGCACTTGCCTGTCAGAAGCAAAGGCTTTAGTCACGCACAACAGTAGGTTTGAAGCTGGTTCACACTACGGAAGGATGCACGCTGAACACGACAGTGTGGAGGAGGGAATCTTCTTTGGGTTGACTGGGAAATAGCCTTCCATGGGACTCTTGGTTCTCTGTGACTTGTGGGCCACAGTGCAGCTCCTTTGTTCTAGACTGCATTTTATTGCTGCTATTGTTTTATTATTACTACTACTATTATTATTAATTATTTTGAGGCAGGCTTTCACTTTGTGGTCCTAGCTTGCCTGAAACTATGTAGACTAGGTTGCTCTCAAAGTCACAGAGATCCACTTGCCCCTGTCTCCCAGTTGCTGAGATTAAAGGCTTGTGCTACCACCCAATAGAGGGTGTTCTGTAATTGACTGTATCTTAGAGGATGTTCTGTGGTGAACGTCCTGGAAGGTGGAAACGTGTCTCTTTCCACAGCAAAGAGCAGCCATGGTTGCTGCCCTTTGGGGATGGTTTGAGGCCCTGGGTATTGGTCAGTCTGCAGAAGGACAGGATTCTCACCATGTCACAAAGTGGATGAACCTGGGTGAACGCCGAGCACATTCTGCTAAAGGAATCTGGGGGTGACTCAGTTGGTAAAGTTACCTAAGTTTGATCCCTAGAATCCACATTAAACAAAAACAAAAAACCAGGCCTGATTGCCTGTGATTGTAATCCCAGTACTGGGGAGACAGAGACAAGCAGATCTCTGGCCAGCCTAACCTACTTAGTGAGTTCTAGGTCAGTGAGAGACCTTTGGGGTTTCCCCTCTGCCCCCTAAATTGAGTCCAGTTTTTGCCTAGCTGCAGATACTTGGTAGCAGGGTCTATCCTGATGTGTGATCCACCTACCAGGCATCATATGATTAAAGAAAACTGACTATCCCTGTCCCAGCAGCTATTAAATGCTGATTGCTCCACAGCTGGGGGTGGGATCTTGTGCTCACCTCCCCGCACGCCATGATAGGCTTTTGTCTGTCCATTTTGAGATTGAGCAGGTCTTTGTGCACGCTCTCACAACTGCTCCGAGTTTCTAATCACATGCGCTGTGTGTTACCATCCTGCTTCTGTCTCTTACAGTCTTCCCCGTTCCCTCTCCCTGAGCCAGTGCAGGCCAGTGTTGGCACTCAGGGCTGCTCCTGGCCTCTGCAGCTTCCAGCGACGATGAGCTGCTCATCATTGCATCCCGGGTCTAGTACAGTGCTGGGAACTTAAAAGCTCCATCGCTGTTGGCAGAATGGCTAAGCCTGGCGGCACCGGCCTGTCTATTATCCTAGCTACTTCGGAGGCTGGGGCAGGAGGGACTGCGGGTTCAAGGCCAACCTGGGCAACATCTTGAGACTGTCTGAGACGAAAAAATACCAGAGAAAAAGAGGCCAGTGTATCAGATACTTTTCTGTGGCTGTGATAAAGTATTATGGCCAAGAGGAACTTAGGGGAAATGTGATTTTTCTGCTTACACTCCAGATGGATACAGCCCATCATGGCGGGCAGTGGGGTGTGGGTGGCTGGGCAGTTAGAACAGGAATTGGGTGGGGCTATAAAACCCAAGCCCCACCCCCAGTGGTGTACTTCCTCCGGCAAGGCTCTGCCTCCTAAATCTCCATAACCTCCCCAAACAGTGCCACCAGCTGGGACCAAGTTTTCAAATACACGAGCCTACAGGGAACGCTGTTTGTTTAAACCATTAGAGGTGGGGCCACATCTCAGGGGTAGAGAGCTTGCCTAACATGCAAGGCGCCCTGGGCTTAGTCTCCACCAATGCAAGGATAATGATAATAGCGCTGTAGGATGAATGAGTGATTGCCGGCTGCCCTGATCCCCCACTGTCCCCATTCCACGGTTGTGGGGGACCAGCCCCCACATTTATTTACCCCAGGGACTCTTGAGGAATGAGGGGTAGAAGACTTAGATAGAAGTAAAGAGGGGAGAGAAACAGAGAAAACACAGGATATCCTCGAGTGGACCTGGATCCTTATCCACCGGCCCAGAACTTTAGTCCAAAGGGCTATTTATAACAATGCCAAGGGGTAGAGCAAAAGACCGTCCCCCCCCCCCCCTAGTTACAGTCAAGTGTAGACCCTTACAAATACCTGGTACCCAGGCCCGTGGTCCAATCATCCTCTTATGCAGTCCTCCTGGGTAAAGCCACTAGGAAACCTAGTGGGCTCCAACACACCATCTCTTCTATAAGAACTCACCTTCTAGAGCAGACAACCTGGCCTGCTGTCACAGTGGTTTGGAGGACAGCTCTGGTCCCTCTCTTACTTAGTGATTCCCCTAGCAGAGGGTCCCAGTGACTAGGGCTTTGTGGAACAGGTTAGACTCTGTCACTGGCTGAGCAGTCCCAGATGGATCTCGTGCTGTGACTTCTGCCGCTGGCAGCCAGGAGGGTTGAACTTGAGCGCATCTCCTGTTGTTGACAAGAGATTGCACAGTGTTTCATTTCATGCTCCAAGCAGCCCTGGTGTTAAGTGATTGCTACCCTGTGTGTGACCCTGGGAGATCTGCAGCAGCTGGCTGCAAAGAGCCTTGTAGAGGCGGGTGTGGTGACCGGGGCTCTTTCATGCCTGGCCTCTTCAGTGTCCAGTGTGGTGGACCTCCGACCTCCTCCTCACCCAGGCTGAGTCTCTAGCAATTTCCACACTCGCTTTTCATCCCATCCTCACCGTGTTAGCGGCATCCTTTGCCGCCCTCTGGATCTTCCATTTATTGCCAAGCGCTTCCTTTTGAAGTAGGGGAAAACATGAAAGCAGTAATCTTATCAGTTCCTCCTTTCATTTCTGCAGAGACAAATTTAGTTCTCTTCCACACAGCGTGGAGCCCGCTGACTTAGTGAGGAAGAGTCTTAATGCGGGAGAGACAGGGATCCAGGACGCTGGGATCTCGCCTCCCCGCCTCTGCAGCACGTCAGGCTACATCTCTAGCCACTTCAAGGGCTTATCCTATTACACTTATTGTGTCCAAGTGGGTTGTTGACTGCCTCACATGCTTTCTCCTCAGCGGTCAAGCTTGCGGCTTTCTCTTTTTTTCAGGGGATGGAAAGCACACTCTTTTGAAGGAAAGAAAAATGTTAGCTGTCCGCGCTGTTAGTAGTCTGGGCATTCTTTGATCCTTCCGCACATTCCTTTTTAAGGGTTCGTTGAACACTTACTGTGTGCCAACCCTCCCGCTGGATCTTGGGGATGTGACCTGAGTGACAGTTTTGTTCCCCTCCGGGACCCAGAACTCAACTCTTGCTGGGATGAGGCTCGGACCCCAGCGTATTCGAGGCTTCCCATGGTGCTGATCTGCCCTCCCCACCCTTCCCTCAGTACAGCTGGGGGTATGTTTCCTGGAAGAGGAAGGAGTGGGGTGGCGTGGAGGATGGGCAGGGCTGTGGGCTCCTGAGAGGAGTGTGAAAGAACTGTAGCCAGCCCTGGAGAGAAGAGGAGAGCTCAGCGGGTCTGACTGGACACCAGGAGGAGAAGGCCTTTTTTCAGGAGTACATTGTATTTGTTTAGTGTTTGTGTGTGTGTGTGTGTGTGTGTGTGTGTGTGCGCGCGCGCACGCGTGTGTGCCACAGTGCACAAGTGGAGGTCAGAGGATTACCTGCAGGAGTTGTTTCTCTCCCTCTACTCTGTGGGTCCTGGGGATCGAACTCAGGTCCTCAGGTTTGACAGCAAGCCCTTTAAACCGCTGAGCCATGTTGCCAGCCCAGTCACCCTTGCCTCTTACAAATCCCAGTTCTCTCAGCAGCCGAGGGATCTTTTGAAAGCTCTGGTCACACCAGGCAGCTACTTCATAGCCTCCCGCTGCCTTTTAGAAAGGGAATCCAGATTCCTCTCCTGGTGGATAGCTGTCCCTGCTGCCTGCCAGTCCCATCTCTCTCCCTCAGTTCAAGCCCCTTCCCCACTCTTACCCCACCTCTATTATCTCACAGTGCATCTTCCCCACGTCATCTCTCAAAAGCCCCCTCCCCTGAAGAGTCTCTCCTGGTGGCTGTCCTTTGAGAAAGCTTTCTTGGTCTCAGATTCCTGAATCCCCTCTCCATCTTAGACCTGGAACCTTGGCATCCTTTGTGACTGTGACATCTAGTGATCATGATTTTGGTGCCAGGGCTGAAGGCTACAAAGCAGCTATTGTTTCCAGGTCTTTCCTGAGGGCAGACTTAGGCATGTCTGTGTGTCTGAATGAGACAGGGTCTCACTGTGTAACTCTGGATGGCTTGGAACTCATGACCAGGCTGGCCTAGAACTCACAGAGATCCACCTGCCTTTCCTTCCTTTGTTCTGGGATTAAAAGCGTGAACTACCAGGCCCTACAGGAATACATATTTTTAATAAATGCATAAAATTAATTCATAGTGTAAATTCAGAGCCACAGGGTATCATTGGCCTCATTTCTTCTACACTGTCTCATTAACAAACACAAAATTGCTCAGCTTCTTTGTAGACACACACACACAGACACACACACACACAGACACACACACACACAGAGGA
Source organism: Peromyscus aztecus (assembly GCA_902168405.1). Classification (NCBI taxonomy): domain Eukaryota; kingdom Metazoa; phylum Chordata; class Mammalia; order Rodentia; family Cricetidae; genus Peromyscus; species Peromyscus aztecus. Next base: position 40,319 of record CABHPQ010167027.1, read on the forward strand.
ATGCGTGTTGCACGCATACCTTAGACTCAGAATCTTGCTGTGGACACAGGTTGTGGTTATATAAACTGATGACATGACCGCTCTATGGTATGGTCGAGGGGAAGGTTTTTATTGTAGATAGTGAGGGAGAGAACAGCCAGAGGTATCTGGAAGAGTCCAGAGCAGGGAGAGAAAGAAGCAGACCAGGCCTGGCTGGGGCTATCTGCAAGAGAGGGGAGAATAGTGGGGCGGGGGTGGGGAAAGAGAATAGAGAAGACTGAGAAGCAGGAGTAGAGCAGGGCGGGGGAGGGGAAAGAGAATAGAGAAGACTGAGAAGCAGGAGTAGAGCAGGGTGGGGAGGGACGGGAACGCAGCAATAGCAGGGTTAGGAGAAGCATGAGTTAGCGGGAGAGAAGCCATGAGCTGAAAGGGGTCTAGGGTAGGGAGGAGGTGAGAAGGGCTAGGAGGCCAGCATGGACTTTGAAATGTGGAGCAGGTACTTGTGGTACTGGGGGAGCCATGGGCCAGCATGGGCTTTGGTATGCTGACAGGCGCCGTATTTCCCTTCTGCCAGAGGGAAATGACTCCCTTTGGTAATGGGTAGAGTTTTGCCTTTTGGAGTTTGGGGAGATGGAGTTTCCTTTGGCCTGACAGTGGTTAGTGCCTTCTTCTTATCCTTCAGATGACGTTGGTTGAATATCTGAATTTATTTATTTTATTGTTTTATGTGTATGGGTGTTTGGCTTGCTTGCATGGCTGTGTATCACATATGTGCAGTGCCCGAAGAGGACAGCAGAGGGCATTGGGTCCCCTGGAACTGGAGTTACAGGTCGTTGTGAGCCGTCACGTGGGTGCTGGGAATCCAACCTGGTTCCTCTGCAAGAGCAGTCAGTTATCTTAACGGCTGAGACATCTCTCCAGCCTTGAAGATTTGAGTTTAAAGTCACACAGACCCTCCTGTCTGCAGGGCTTTCTCTCAACCCAAGAGCTCATCTACCATCTCACTTGCTCTCCATTTCTCAAACATGGCTTTCCATGTGTGTGATGTGTATGTAGTGGGTCCTGGGAGTTGACCCTAGGTCCTCCTTCAAGCTTAGCGAGCACTCTGCCACTGACCTCTATCCCCAGCCTTCTTTTACTTCGTACGCTGAGATAGACTGATGCATTTGCCCGAGCTGGCCTTCAGTTCACTCTGCAGCCCAGGCTAGACTGGAAGTTTATCAGAACTTCTGCCTCACTTTCCCAAGTAGCTGGGATGACAGGCCGGAGACACCAGGCCCAGGTTGAGACATTGCTCTTAAGCAATTTAAGTTCATTCATGCGTGTGTGGAGTGTTTGCACCGTTTCTGCATGGCTGAAGGATGGCCTTCACCACCCAGAGGGCCCCCTCTGATGCACCAGAGTCAGGGGTCTTGATTTGGGGGTACCATCCTTGTTGATCCTGGTCTTTATCAACAGAACCCGTGACCTCAAAGCCCAGGTCAGGACTTAGCCTCTCCCTCCCAGGGAGCTGCTTCTCTACCTCAGCCAAGTTTCCTTCGTCTTTGTCCTCACTGGTCCCAAGACAATGAATGAACCTGGGAGCTGATGGCCCGGAGTGACTTGAGTGGCTGTTGAGTTTCCAGGGTTCTAGTTCTCGGAATTAAGCTCCACTGCACTTGAACACCCCCCACCTCTGCAACAATCTCAAGCACATTCTTGACAGAGGGAAGGTCAGAGCCAGAGAGAAAATGGAAATGTAGAAGCTGAGGCCCAGCAGGAGAGGAGAGCTAGCACACAGTTGCCTCTGGGGATGGAGGAACAGCCATAAGCCAAGTGATAAGGGTGCCTCCAAGAGCGTGTGAAAGCTGGCAAGGGACTGATTCCCCCACTGAACTGCTAGAAGGGCCAGGCAGCATGCTTCTTTTCAGTCTGGACGTACAAGGCTTCCACTGGTGGCTTTCCCACTTCATGGTGGTATCAGGGCACCCCCACTGCATGCTGCTCACTCAACAGTCTATTACAGCACAGGCTTTGTAGTGGATGACGATGCTCAGCTGTGGCTAATGTGGCTTCAGCTTGTTTAAAGTGGTCTAACTGAGTCTTTTCCCATCACCACGACAAATCCGTGACAGAAGCGTTTAAGGAGGAATGGCCGGGTGGTGGTGGTGCACACCTTTAATCCCAGCACTCAGGAGGCAGGGGTAGGCAGATCTCTATGAGTTTGAGGCTAGCGTTGTCTACAAATAGAGTTCTAGGACAGCCAGGGCTACACAGAGAAACCCTGTCTTGAAAAACTAAAAAAAAGGAAGGGTTAGTGTAAGGGTTTGGTGTTTAATTACGTCATCAGCCTTCGCCGGTGTCCCAGCCTTCACCCGCGTGGACCTTCACTCCCCCTCTATCCCCCAATAAACTCTATCAGCGGATTCTGTCGTGTTTCGTGACGCTTTCTGGCAGGGTAACAGCGCAAAAATACTAACAGTTAGCCCAGGCTTTCAGCCCACCATTGGCAGAGTTCATAGCAACAGGAGAATGTCTGAGTCCTCTTTTTCTTGGCCAATCAGGAAGCAGAGAGCTGGGACAGAAAGCAGAGGCTATTTCAGCTTTCAAGCACTCCCCACCCCCAACCCGGTGACACACTTCTGCCAGTTCAGCCTCACATCCCAAGGGTTACAAGACTCCTGAAACAGCACCACCAGCTAGGGACCTAGTGTTCAAACTCACGAGCCTGTGGGGCGCGTTTCACCTTAGACCGGGACAGGCAGGTTGGGTGTGGCTTGTGACAAACACTCAGTTATGTGGTGTAGATACTTTTGTTGCCATGAACTGGATTAATTAGAGGGAGGATGGCAGGTCTTACGGTAAGCGCCTTCTGTTGATTGATTATTTCCTCAATTATCCAGCAAATATGTATTAGTGCCTGCCGTGATGAGATACTGGAAATGTAGATGGGTTTCAGAGGAATTCAATTAAAGGGAAATAATACCCAAGGCAGTTTCTACTAAGTTCCGTCAAGATTCTCTTAGGACAATCTGCAAACTTCAGCTTTCTGCATTTTGTCTTTGTCCCGACTAATCTGGTTCCATGCCTGAGCAGCAACTTAAAGGTTTCTTAGACCAGTCTGTTTTGTTTTAAATAGATTTACTCCAGAAAGAGTCTTAGGGCTGGAGAGATGGCTCAGCAGTTAAGAGCACTTGTGACTCTTTGGTTAGGTTCCCAGCACTGGTGTTGATCAGCTCACTACTGCCTGCGACTCCAGCTCCAGGGAACATGATGCTCTCCTCTGGCTTCTGTGGGCAACTACACTCCCATCACACCCATACACATAGTTAAAAATAAACTTTTATTTATTTATTTATTTTTGAGATAAGCCCTCACTATGTATCTTTGGTGTCTTGGAACTTGCTAGATAGAGTAGGCTGGCCTTGAACTCACAGAGATGTACCTGCCAGAGTACTAGGATTTAAGCTATGTGCCACCATACATAACAAAAGATAAAACAAATATTTTAAAAAAAGGAATTTGGTTTGGCAGTGGTGGCACACACCTTTAATCCCAGCATTCAGGAGGTAGAGGCTGGTAGATCTCTGTGAGTTCGAGGCCAACCTGGTCTACAAATTGAGTTTCAAGACAGTCAGAGCTGTTACACAGAAAAACCTTGTCTCGAAAAAACAAAAGCAAAACAAAAAACACCTCCCTCCTCCCCCAAAAAAGAAATTTGATGTGATTATGGTAGATGAAAAATTGGTCAGAGTGTACCAGTCTTTCGTGGCTTTGGCAAATACCTTAGAGGAAAGGTTAGGCGGAAAGGCTGATTGTGACTCAGGGTCTCAGTTCATGGCGGGCTCACTCCCTGGTTTACAGGCTCCTGGCAAAGGAAAATCCTCACAGCAGGCAGGGTGTGGTGTGACAGAGTGGAGTTACCACCTCATGGCAGCTGGAGGAGGGGGTTAGGGGCTGCACAGGAGCTTGCTCACAAGAACACACTCCCCCACAACCTGCTTCCTCAGTGAAAGCCCCACCTCCCTGCCATGCCGGCAGACCACAAGGGCACCCAAGACTGTACCCACAGATGTTCTCAGAGCCTCAAGATGCAGTCCCCTCTCAGTGACTGGATCTACCAGCTGGAGGAAGGGTCAATTTGGGGGACACTTAGCGTCAAGCCAGCCCACTTGGTGTAAGCAAAGTGGTGGAAGCAGAGTCAGACCTGAGATTCTGCAGTCATCAAAGGAAGGCACTTCCTCTGAATGGAAGGAAGCACACCCCTCTGGAGTTGGGAGATAAGCTCCCATGCTGGTTCACTGAGCTAGACGTGGGTAGAATTGTTTGTTTTTTGATCTGTCGCTGGTGCCATTGTGTGCTTCTGTCTTAGTCAACTACTGTTGCATTGCTCTGAAGAGACACCATGTCCACAGCAACCTTTGTAATCGGGGATGTGCTTACAGTTTTAGAGGTTTAGTCCATTATCACGGCAGGAGCGGACAGGCTTGGCACTGGAGCATTACCTGAGAGAGCAGGGAGGGAGAGAGAGAGAGAGAGAGAGAGAGACAGAGAGAGAGACAGAGACAGAGAGAGAGAGAGAGACAGAGAGAGAGAGACAGAGAGAGAGAGACAGAGAGAGAGAGAGACAGAGAGAGACAGACAGAGAGAGAGAGACAGAGAGAGACAGAGACTAGGCTTGGCACAGGCTGTTGAAACTTCAAAGCCCACCTCAATTGACACATGTCCTCCAACAAGACCACACCTCATTTCCGCTAACTGGGACAACATTCAAACATAGGAGCCTATGGGGGCCATTCTCCTTCAAATCACCACTCAATCCAGAGTTGCACCTGATCCCTGTAGATAGTTAAGGGTTGTCCTTGTAAGTTTTGTTGTCTCCTTGACACACCCGGGAAGAGGGAACCTTCACTGAAGAATTGCTTCCGTCAGATTGGCCTGTGCCCCATCTGTGAGGTATTTTCTCAATGGCTGGTTGGTGTAGGAGGACTCAGCCCACTGCGGGCAGTACCATCCCCGGGCAGGTAGCTGAGCAAGCCAGTTCCTCACCTCTGTTTCAATTCCTGCCTCCAGGTTCCTGCCTTGGCTCCCCCTCAAGAATGAACTGTAACCTGTAAGACGACTTCCTTCACCCAAGTCGCTTTTGGTCACGGTGTTTATCACAGCAACAGAAAGCCAACTGGAACAAACTGGGATGATGATATTCCCGAGAAAACCTTCATGTTTGAAAGCTCCTTCAGACCCGTCAGTGAAACGCTGAGTCTCCACAGAGAGGGCAGACATAAATAATGGGATTATTATCCTCCATCACCCCCAGCAGCTCATCGTACTTACAGAAAGTTCATTTGAAATGTAGTGTGAGCTTCTGCTTTGCAATTTTCCCTCTTTATTAACTTCTTTGTCAAAATCCCCAGGATACTTCATTGTGGCTCTCAGAACCAATCATGCTCTTCAATGCTAATTCACTCTGCACTCTAAATTCTTATTTATTGAACTTTCATAGGCTGTAGACTTACTGAAAAAGCAGTGTTACTAACTCAACTTGACTAGATCTAAAAATACAGAAACAAGACACTGTGTGCGTGCGTGTGTGTGTGTGTGTGTGTGTGTGTGTGTGTGTGTGTGTGACAGAGGGTCACCTCAGCTGTCATTCCTCAGGAGCCATTCATCTTGTGTTTGGGGACAGAGTCTCTTGCTGTCTGTAACACATTATTAGATTAGCTCATTGGCTGGTCAGTGAGCCCACTTCCTGCCTGTTTCTGCTTCCCCAGCACATCTGTGGGCTTCTTCTCCTTTTTTTTTTTGTTTGTTTTTTTGTTTTTCGAGACAGGGTTTCTCTGTGTAGCTTTTCGTCTTTCCTGGAACTCACTCTGTAGTCCAGGCTGGCCTTGAACTCACAGAGATCCGCCTGGCTCTGCCTCCCGAGTGCTGGGATTAAAGGCGTGTGCCACCACCGCCCGGCTCTTCTCCTTTTTAAAAATTAAGATATTTATTTATTTGTTTGTTTGTTTATTTATTTGGTGTGTGTGCCACATGTGTGCAGACGCCCTCAGTGGTCCAATCCCCAGGAGCTGGAGTTATAGGTGGCTATGAGCTGTCAATTGTGGGAGCTGGGAACTGAACTAGGGTCCTTCGTCTGCAAGAGCAGCAAGCACTCTTAACTACCAAGCCACCCCTCCAGCCTCCCTGGGCTTCCTTTTAGGTGGGTCCTTGGGATTGAACTCAGGTCCTCACGCTTGCCTGGCAAGTCCGTTGTTACTGACTGAGCCATCTCCTCAGCCCTAAACTGTTTTTCCTGTTCCAGACATTCTTTATGCTGAAGTTTCATGCAAAATGCATAGCAAGACTCCAACACTTTTCAAATCGTTGACAAAAAGATCGCCTTCCCACCCATGCCCAACACACAGACGATTTGGGAATGCATGTATAATGAAGTGCCCTGGGATAAACCTGAGCCCGGATTGCTCAGGTTTTGGGAGGATATCAGCTTTGCATGGTTTTGTGATCGCCAGATGAAGCTGTGGTAGGAGGCAAGAGCTGTTGAGAGGAACCCACCCACACCCTCGGTGCCAGCGTCCAGGGAAGAGGGCTTGCAATGAGGCAGAGCTGGGTCCAGGCTGGAGACAAAGAGGATTGAGGGGCCAGTGTGAACCAAACGGCAAGGTTCTCTCCTGTGTGGAGCACTAGGCAAGCTGTGAAAGAGAGGAGAGACCTGCAAGTCACTAACTGACAGGAGTTCACAATCTGACTATGTAAAGACCTCCCAGCATTCCCTGCAACAAGATGTGACTAAAAATCAGCAGAGAGGGGCTGAAGAGCTGACTCAGTGGTTAAGAGCACACATTGCTCTTGTAGAGGATCCAAGTTCGGTTCCCAGTATCCACATCAGTCAGTTTACCATTGCCTGTAACTGCAACTCCAGAGCATTCCAGGGAATCTGATGCTTCTGGCCTTCATGGGCACCTGAACTTGTGTGCACACACACACACACACACACACACACACACACACATACAAACATGCACAAGAAAATCTAATTAAAATAATAGTGTAAAAATCTCAGCAAATGAGGGCTGTAGAGATAGCTCAGCTGAGTTTATCTCCAGCAGGGGCAGGAACACCCACCAGTGTCTTCTAGAAAACAAAAACAAAACAAAAAACAAAACCAAACAAAACCCATGAAAACAGTCTCCCTCCCTCTGGTCTCCTTCTCTTCACGTGGAAACAGCAGACAGGCTTGCAAGCAGCCTGCACTCTGACTGCATCCGTTATATTCCTGCAAGGGGCGGGGGGAGGCACCTGCTTCTTGAGCTGAGAGGTGCATACTCACTGTGGACAGAATCTCTGTCTTCCATTCCCGCTCCTCAGTCTCCAGGGGCTTCGGGACATCTGCTATGCAGAACTGGACAAGGCTCGGGGTTGAGGCGGCGGCGGCGGGGTGTGTGTGTGTGTGTTTCTTTTCTCTTTGTTGTGACAAAAATACCCAATTCAAAAGCGACTTAAAGAAGAAAGGGTTTATTTGGGCCCCAGTTTGAGGCCACTGTTGATTGCAATGGGAAAGCCAGGGCGGCAGAGCATGCGGCTGCTGGTCACATGGCGGCTGCTGGTCACATGGCATCCCCAACCGGGAAGCATAGAGAGAGGAAGGCAGGTGCTCAGCTGGCTTTTCCCTTCTGATTCAGCCCAGGACTCCAGTGTATGGGATGGTGCCAGTCACATGCAGGGTCGCTCTTCTCTCTTCCACGAATCTCTCTGGAAATTCCCTCACAGACACCCCCAGAGGTGTGTTTCCACTCTGAACCTTGTCAGGTAGACAATGGAGATTACCATCACAGCCTTGCAGGACCCAGAGGGCCATAGACTGGGGAGTGGGGGCCCAGACTGCCCCTGGGGCCAGTTTCTGTCTCTGGTCTTTGAGTTGTGTGGTAGCCTTCGGCAGGTTACTAGGTTTGCTGAGCCTTGGTTCCCTGTATGTCAAATGGAAGAGTCTTCAAGTGGGGTGGAGTCAACTAAGACAGCCAACTCTGGGAAGGGCACCGGGGGCCTTCCCAGAAAGGGTTTACTAGGTGGGGAAAGACCTTCCTCCCAGTAGGGGGCACCTTCTGTGGGCCCAGATGCAGAGACCTGAGGAGGAAGCCTTCCTGCCTAGCTGGAGCGTGTGTTCACGTTGTCGCCACCACTGCTGCAGCCGCCAGAAGCAGCTCCTTCAGCTTCCAGCTCCTTCAGCTTCCAGCACGCACCAAAGACCAGTAGCTCTCCAGGAATCCAGCCCGTCATTGCCAGATTGAAACTGCTGAGGCGTCCAGCCTAGTGAACAGAGCAACTGCTGGGGTGTCAGGCTCTCCCGCATGCAGGTGGACATTGTTGGGCCACCCAGCTCCTATGTCAGAATTCCTTTTTATCATACGTATTCGTTCTAGGGGCTCTGTTGCCCTATAGATGTCTGCCCACATACACCGAGGCGCTCCGAAGTTAGTAAAATATTGATGCCAGCAGAGAGAGTGCAGGAGGGAGAGAGCAAGCTCTAAGACCAGAAAGATCACCCCAGAGTTTACCTTGCCTGTCCCAGAAGCCAGGCTTCCTCCCAGGAACACCACTTGTGGGGTTCCCAGAAAGTCAGACTCCTCAGCATTGCTCATTTCCCATGAGGACAGTGGTAATCACACTAATCAGTGGTAATGAGGTACCATGATTAATCTTGCCTGCTTGATTGGATTGGCAGGTGTCTGGAAGGTTAGGGAAGTACATTCCCCGGTCTATCCTTGAGGATGCTCAAGGTAGAGCAGGACAGTTCCGACCTAACCAATGGTTTCTTTTAACTATGGATTCAAATTTGAATTCCACATTTATTTATTTATTTATTTATTTATTTATTTATTTATTTATTTATTTATTTATTTATTTATTTATTTTTCTTGAGACAGGCTTTCCGGTAGCCCAGGCTGGCCTCGAACTGGCTATGTAGTTGAGGATGACTTTGAACTTCTGATCCTCCTGCCTCTACCTCCTGAATGCTGGGATTACAGGTGTGAACCACCAATTCTGGCTTTCCCTAAATTTTTGAAAGGACAGACATCCAAACCACAGCAGTCCTTCCCGTTAAATTGAACATTGTTACCCAGTAGTGACGAACTATGGAAGGTTGCCAAGAGCTGGTTCAGAGTCAATATGCTGTGAGTGTAGCGCATGCATAGGAATTTGAGACTTAGAAAACTGCTTAAGTAATTTATTATTATTATCATCATCACAGCCTGGATCTTTTTCTGTTTCTTAAAATTTTTTTTTTGAGAAAGGATCTTGACATTTCAGTTTGATCTCTAACTGACGGTGTGGATGAGAGTGATCATGGACTTCTGATCTTCCTGCCTCCTCCTTACCAGTGCTGGGGGATTACAGGTGAATGCCGTGACTTCTGGTTTTATTCTGTGCCGAGGATCAACCTAGGGCTTTGTGCTAGGCAGGCTCTCTGCCAGCTAAGCTACTCTCATGGCCCCTTTTCTGGATCTTGACCTGCTGTTATGTGGGCAACCACACCCTTCGTGCCATGAGGGACCCACATCTCTGAACCTAAACAGACCTTTCTTCCTGTAGCTATTTCTGTCAGGGGCTGTGCTCACAGGGTGAGAAAAGTAACCAGTGTGGGCACTGATAGCCCCACACCTGTCCTACTATCCTGAGAGAGAAAGCCAGGTTCCCCCACTTCTCTCTCTCTCTCTCTCTCTCTCTCTCTCTCTCTCTCTCTCTCTCTCTCTCTCTCTCTCTCATTCAATCTTCCTTCCTTCCTTCCTTCCTTCCTTCCTTCCTTCCTTCCTTC
>CABHPQ010167028.1:0-24681 GCA_902168405.1 Peromyscus aztecus
AATTCCTTTTGTCTATCTCATTGTACACAGTCTAAGCAGATATGTACTCTGGACATATCTGCTAAAGCATATAATTCAGTCATTTTGCACAACTGTGTGCAGCACAGATACTGAACCAAACTCATAAGGATCTTAACTATATTGCATATTCTTAATAATTGGAGGCTGTGCTAACAACCCATAATGAGTAGGGATTAAGCCCTGTTTCTTCAGTTCGTCACTGTATCTTAGTACTTGCCAATCTATGATTTCATTTAATTTCCAGTGAAGAAACAGAGCTTAGATAGTTCCCGTGGTTTCCTGAAGATCGCCCATTCATGCATGCACTGGCTCATGTAAAATCAGAGTGGAGGCCTACTTTCTGATCAAGTAAAGGAGTCTTAGTTGCTGCATTGTTCTATTCTACTGTTGGCAATCCAGAAATACAGCTAGCTACCATGTTCATTCCCTTACATCAAGGTCCTCAGCACTGGCTGTGCATTAATCATTTGTGGAGGGCACTTAAGAACAGAAGCCCCGTCCCTACCCAGGTAACAAGACTTACTCATCTATAATTGCTGGGGTTTACTTGGTTTGGGATGAGGCCTGGAGCTGGGTATCATTTCAAAACACACCCTGTATACTTTCCTATTGCAAACCCACTATTGGAACCACAGCTTTATCCCAAGATAAAAGTGAAATCTTAGTTTAAGGAATGGAAATTTCTATTTTGCTATTGCCTGTACAGTTCCATACACACTAAAGGAAGTAGATTACTAAGATTGTTATGTGAATACAAGTATGTACCCTTTATTTTGTCAGCTTTAATTAAAAATCTAAAAGTGTTGGCGTTAGAGAAACAGCTCAGCCATTAAGAGCTATTACTGCTCTGGCACATGACCTGAGTTTGATTCCCAGCACCCATCTGGGGTGACTTGCAACCTCCTGCAAATGAAGCTCCAAGGATTGTTCCTGTCTCAATTGGCAACTACAGTCGTGTACACATGCTTGCAAACACACACACACACACACACACACACACACACACACACACACACACACAATTAAAAATAAAATAAATCTTTTAAAAACTCCAAGGGGTACGTGTATGTGTGTTGATTTCAGTTCATTTTTTAAGCATTTACTTTGTTATCTAGACACAACTAAATCACTTCAGAGGTCTGCTAGTACTATGTGCTATGTGCTTATTTCTATACCAGTTTTTTCCTTTTTTTCCTAAACATGCTCCAGCAGCCTCTGCCCTTAATGAAGAATTGCACTTGTGTGTGAGTACCTGAAGGTATGGCTAATACGCACAAAACCAGACACTCAGATTTAAGGACCCAGAACCCTTTGGTATTTTTATTAAGTATCAGGCTGTTTGGCTCATGCCACAGGTCTGCATTCCTGTATTTTGGTTCTCTTCCACATGAAGTTAGATCACTTCTGGGTGTGTAATCTAGTTTGGAAGCTATGTTTCTATCTTCTTCTCTGATTGGTCAATGTGGGGTCCTCTTTCTCTCTCGGCCTGTTGTCACCAGGTTGAGAGGGGAAATGGGCAGAAGGGATAACGGAAAGCGTTGTCTGATGTGGCCCATGAGCACAGAGGGAGGGAGGGCTCTGGGAGATAGACTTCTTCGGGGAATCAGCTCAACTTTATTCCATAGCATAAGGAATATATAGGATTAGAGAGCCTGAGGACAAACCCTAATTTTCATTATGTGGCACGCTCCTATCATAAGGCTTAGTATGTGGCAGTGGAGTCCTATAGTAGAGCTCCTAGCACAAGTCCTCTTAGCAGGGATCTGTGCAAAGCGTCAAGCTAAAGATAAATCAGGCATCTGATTTAGAAACAGCTTTTAGATAAGGTCAGTCCTCCAGGCCTGGGACGTCCTCCAGATAAGGGCAGGTAGAGAGCAAGAGCTTTGTTGGAGGGAGGGAGCTCCATGTTGCAGAGCTATTAAGATAAGCTGTCAGGCCATGACAGACTGCGACCTCTAACCAGCCAGCAATGTGTTCTAACAGGCCAGATCTTCTATAGACCGCACCTAGTGGAAAAGCATTCTGGGAGGTGTAGTTTTAGAGGTTGTATTGCCACCACTCCCTCCCACAAAAATACAGCGAACCACGGTCGTTTTATTGCTAGGGAGTGAGAAGACATTGGAAATGGTGCAATGGTGTATGTTGGCTGTTCCCTTTTCTCTATTTTCTTAATTCATACATGAATGCTTCTGTTTATTGTCATCCATCGCTCCTTTGTGCCTGTAGGAGCAGTGTTTTACCCATAAGTGTGCACACACCACCTAGCACATGGCTTCATAACCATTTTTGTTCACTGATAATAAACTGAATAATGTCTTAGGAGACAAATAGGCACACAATATTTTCTTTTTTAAATTTTTTTTTGAGACAGGGTTTCTCTGTGTAGTTTTGGTACCTGTCCTGGATCTTGCTCTGTAGACCAGGCTGGCCTCAAACTCACAGAGATCTGCCTGACTCTGCCTCCTGAGTGCTGGGATTGAAGGTGTGCACCACCACTGCCCAGCCACAATATTTTCTTGATATTTAGATCTGCTCTGCTCCATTTAGTTAACTGAGTTATTTAAAAAAATTTTGAGGTTATGATATAATTACATAACTTCTCCCTTTCCTTTCCTTCCTCCAAAACCTGCCATATACCCTGTCTTGCTCTCTTTCAAATTTATAGCTTCTTTTTTCATTAATTATCATTACATGCATATATGTATATTTTATACATGTATATTCCTAAGTATAACCTGTTCAGTCTGTATAATGTTACCTTTCTGAGCTGATTTATTAAATCAAAATCTCTTTAGTTCTTTTAATGCTACCAGTATTTAAGGAGTGTGTTTGTTGGACTTTCTTTCAATATGAATTTTGGAGTAATTCATCATCCCTTACCTGCAGAGAAGATCAAATAGGCTTTGTAAAATAAATTAGATAAAGGGTTCTTTTCAGCATTAGTGTACAATTCAGAGCATTACATTAAGAATTCCATAACACAGCACAAAAGTTAATGAAATATTTAAAACATAGGCACTCTAATAACACAGAAGCGCAGTCTACACAAAACCATGAAGCAGAAGTCAGTCATATTGAAGCTAACTTTAAAAATATTGACTGGGCCATCTTTAAAAAGCAGCAGCTGTTTCATCGTGCTCTGTAACTTGATTATATGGAGTAAAACTTCAGAGAAACCTTATGCACAGCCAGGTTGTTGTTGAGCTGGGCTGTCTGAAACCAGCTGAGTTTACTCTGCTTTTCACTCTGTCCTATATTCCTTCAGCTTTAATCTCCCTCCTGACCTTTCCCCATATTGCAGACCATGAGCTGATATGTGAGACAGCGTCTGGCTAGTAAATGTGCAGACTCAGCAAAGACACCAACAAAAGACAGAGGGGAAAAAAATCAGGAAATCTGTTACCCCTTGCTTCTTTGGAGGGTGAGGGACAGCTTGCTTTGCAGAGTATTAAAATGAAATCTCCCTGCAACATTGTGCCCTTTAGTAGCAATTATTGAAAGATATCTTTTTTCCTTCCATTAATTATTAAACAGAGAGCTCCAATTGAGAGGTGGCTTGTGCTTGCTCACGATTCTGTAAAATCCTCAACCTTTCCTTTCTCTCACATACTCTTAGAGCAGGCAGACATCCCCAGAATACCAGTTGCATTTCTGTAAGAGACAGTGTTCAAGTTTTGACTTCAGGTCTGTGGTGACAGTTACAGGAGATAGAAGAGGAGAAATGCACATGCCCATGGTAGAATAGGCACTCTTAATAAGAAGACCATGTCACATCTCTGTTGAAATCCTACAAACTCCTATTGCTCACAGAACGGCGTCTATCTGTTCATGGATCCCAGCACTCTTGCTTATACTACTTAACCCAGAACACTCATTTCTTCATTCCATCAATCTTATATCTACCCGTGCCCTTCTCCTGTGTCAAATTCTTTCTTATCATTAGTTCTTCACCCAAAAAGTATTTTCTCAAACGTTCTTTGATGATTTTCAGCAAATGGATTGGCTTTCCAACCTTCCGCTAAGATGTTCCCTGGTCAGCCTCTCTGTTCATGGTGCTGTGTGAGCTAATTCCATATGCTGTATGGTAAGTTTGGCTTTAAATTGTCTAATACCAAAGGTGCACAAAGGCAGAAAAGTTGTCTACTTGGCACAGGGTATTGTGCAGAGTTTAAGAACTTTAAATCTCTTGCGTTTCTAACTCATTATTATTACTACTACTTTTTGTTTGGTAGGTTTTACACACATGGTATGTTTTGATCATTCCACCCCCATTCCTTCCGCTCCAGTCCCCTCCTAACTTCATGTGCTCTATTTCTATTTCTTAACCCACCGAGTTCACTTAATGCTGGAAGTGTGTGCATTTGTATGGTACCAGGAGCGTGGGTAGCCTCGGGGGCTGAATCATTGGAACAAATGGACTCTCCCTCTCCCATCAGTCATCAGTTTTTGGTAGCTCCTCAGCTAGAGATAAGACTTCATAACTACCCTGCACCCTCCATGCTGGCATTTTGTCTGGCTTTTGCACAGGTCTTATGCATGCTGTCACAGCTCCTGAGAGTTCACATGGATAAATGCCCTACTAGGTGCTGAAAAGAGCTGGTGCTCTGAACCAACTGATGTAGTTAAAACTGTGAACCCAATTCAGTAATACACCCTGCCTCAAAAAATAAGGTGAAAATAGTGTTTTCTGAGACAAGGTCTCTCACTGAATCTGGAGTTCACAGTTTTGGCTGGAGACTACAGGTGTGCATCTCCACACCTGGCTTTTTGTGGGTGCTGGGGATCCAAATTCATCTCCTCATGCTTACACAGCAACTGCTTTCACTCAGTGAGTCATCTTACTATCTCCAATAAATACTTGCTTAATATCCACACACAGAAGTTTTTGCAGACCCAACCTATGGGTGAGTAAGACAGACTTACTCAGGGTAGAATTGAGATCAGTGGAAGAAGAGTTCAGAAATAAAGCTGGCTCTTGGAATATGGCCATCTTCTCTGCCATCCTAGCGCTTGTTATGTCCCCCGCTCCTCTTGAAGGAACTTCTCCATTCAGAGCATCTCCATTTGTTGCTTGATATCTTCTAATGGCAAATGTCATTTCACCCAATATCCAATGTGACTTTTAAAATAACTTTCCAAAGGAAGTAACATCTCTAAGGTGTGCACAGTGCCTGCAGTTACCAGGCCAGTGTGCTTTCCACTCAGGGCCATCTCCTGAACAAACTGCTAGGGAAATGAATATTGACTAGGATACAGAGGGCAACAGAGGATGTGCCATCTGCCAAATGAGAATTCTTTACACTGATTAAAGACTGCTAAACAAGATGGGGACAAAGTGGGTGCTTCTCATGGCTAGGTGCCTGATTACACTCTTTATGTAAATGGACCTATTTAATACTTATGCTTATCATTGCTGTTATCCTATTGTTATTAACAGGATTGGGGACTTGCTTTGGGGTGGCTGGAGGAATTAGTTTCATTTTAATGAGCTGCACTTGCACCTGTGAGCACAGATGTCTCTTGTGAAGAAGGTGGAGAAGTCTGGGTACAGTCAGTGGGAGACAGGTCAAGTCACCTTGTGTCCCTTAGAATCAGGAGCTGATGTTTTTCAGGGCAAAAGGTTCTGCGAAGCTCTTTTGAATTTAACCACATTTGCTTCCTGGTGAAGCTCTAAGGCAAGTCATTTAATAGGAAGGAACATTATCTGTGGATCCATTCTCATTAGACAATGCTCTTTCCACTGAATTTCAGAGTGATCTCATAGAAACAGACTCAGGGAGACCAGACATGATGACTGGCTGTGGCTTTACCCTTTACTGGAGATTTTAAAACATTACGGAGTCTTAGCAGGCTTAAAACACCCTTCCAGCAAAATAAGTGTTATAAATGCCTTCTTGCTTTAGAGGCTTACTATCAGTAATCTACTAAGTGAATCAGTTCATATTTGCTAAAGATAACTTTGGGGGTCTTTCAATATACCTGAATTCAGATGTATTTTTTATATTTATCTTTTCTGAGGTTCCTATTATAGGTTAACCAGCCACAATTCCAATATAATTGAGAAAAAGTATTTGGTTATCCTCTGAAAGATGCAAGGCATCAGTGTTATTGCTGGTGGGTCATTAGAAGATCTTTCCCATGGTTGCTTGGAAGATGTTTTGTAGTATAAATGATTTTCCCAAGATTTAAAGTCACAGATTCAGTGGCAAACCTGGATAGTAGGGGGCACATATAAGTGTTTGCTGTTGGCTTGTTGTACATGAAATATTTTTAGAAAATTGAGTCTGAGGAGAGAAGTGAGAAGTAAACCTGACCCCAAAACAGTGTAGGCATATTGTTGGTTGGTTTTTACTCTTTGCTCTTTGAGGGCCTGATACCCAGCTCCCAAATAAATGCACAGAGATTTATTATTACTTATAAATGCCCAGCACTAACTTGGCTTATTTCTAGCCAGCTTTTCTTAACTTAAATTATCCTGTCTATCTTATGTCTCTGGGCTTTTACCTTTTTCTGTTTCTGTATATCATTTCTTTCCTTCTTATTCTATGTCTGGCTATGAGGCTTGCCTCTGGTGTCCTCTCTCCTCCTCTTCTTGACCCTCCTCCCTCTCTTCTTCCCCCTCTATTTATTCTCTCTGCCTGCCAGCCTTACCTAATTCTCTTTCCCTCCTAGCTATTGGCTTTCCAGCTCTTTATTAGACCAACTGAGTGTTTTAGATTTGCAAAGTAACACAGCTTTACAGAGTTAAACAAATGCAATATAAAAGAATGCAACACATCTTTGCATCATTAAACAAGTGTTCCATATCCTTAAAAATGTAACACATCTTTAACTAATATCCCACAATATAGGCTTACATAAAATTCTCAAAGAATTAATAAAAAACACTATCAAAAATCCACTGAAATCAGTATGGCTGTATAAGGACTGTTGAAAATCTCAGTGTTTCAAACCACCTCTTATGACTTGTGGTTCTGTAGATGGTCTGGCTCAATTGAATGGCTTTCTTAAAGATCTCTTCGGTAGTTGCTGTTAGATGGGGACTTCAATAGGGAACATCTTTGGTTAGGATGGATGTCCCCAGTGGATCACATGATGGTTGGCACTAGAGAGCAGTTGCATTAAGCTGTCAACAGAGTACTTTGCTGGCCTCTCTACAAGTCTTGGCCTTTGGTGTCAAGGCACTTCAACCCCTTAAGAGAATATCTCTTCATGGCTTGTTAAAGGGTTTTTCAGACTGCAACATTTGCCTGGTCTGGTGTGCAAAATCACTTCTGTTACATTCTTCCTGTAAACTAAGTGAGTAAAGATAGTACACATTGAAGAGTTGGGAATATTTTCCCCCTCCTAGGGAGGGATGGTAAAGAACTTGTAGCCAACTGTACTTTAAGTTCTGGGCATACACAGTCACAGCATCCCACCATCCTTTGTAAGAGCTCATGGAAAATGTGATACCATTTCCACTGGGGTGGGATCTGGATGTCTGACTCTTCCAAGAAAATAACTTTAGGAAGTTTAGATTGGTGAAAAATGTGAGCTGGAACCTCTTTGGCATCTCACACTACTGACTGAAGCAGAGGGGGCTGTGGGTGTTTACTTTACCATGAATTTTTGCTTCAGAATAGATTTAGACTTATAGGTACTTGGTGACAGTTTAGAAAGTTCCCTGGTATCTTGCACCTAGCTCCCAGGTACATCACAAACCAGTATAAGTCACCTGCTACAATTAGGCAATACTGTTTATTATTTATTTTGACATTTTTTAATTATGTGTTGTTTCTATGAGACTATGCATGTGAGCAGAGGTACACTCAGAGGCCAGACAGTACACTAGATCCCTCGGACAACTGTAAGATAACCAATATGGGTACTTGAAATGGAACTTGGATCCTCTGGAAGAGCAGCAAACACTCTTAATTGCTGAACCATCTCTCCAGTCCTATGAATAACATTAATAAAATCTTATTAACCATTATTATCCTTGCCTTCTTTGAATGTCCCCATATTGTGCCTAATGTCCAAGTTTCCAGAATCCCACTCAGATTTCCATAGTATATACAGTATTTGGGAATATTTCTTCATCATGTCTCAGCTTCCCTCCCTGATTTTTAAGTAACCCCAACATAACAATGGGGTATTTTTGAAGCTTATTGTTAAGGGAGTTTAGGATATATCACAAATAAAATTCACATGGTGCTTCCTTCATGATTAGACTGGAGAGGTTTCCCAGGAGGAAGAGGCAGAAGCAGAACGCCCTTTGAACACACCCTATTTAGAGTGCACAATATCCGTAGAACTTACACAGTCAATATTGAGTGACCTCCCGACTGTGGAATTGTTTGTCAGACTCTCAAGCCTGCCTTTTCTCACTCCTGTCCCAGTACGTTCTGTGGAAGGATGTCATTTGGTGAATTTCTGCCCTTAGGTTTAACCTCTTAGGAGGGGATTACTTGGACATTTTAGCACAAAAAACTTGCTCACTTCCCCTTGGATATTTATTTCTTCAATCATTTCTTATTAGCATATGCTGTCTATTTTTATTTTATATATTTGGTGATAATCCTCTATGGGCATATTGATGCTGATGCTGAAGTTTCCCAGTTGTGGCCATTGAGTGTTCTCTCAGTCAGCCCCATGGCCCTTTGGCTTACTCTGTCAAGCATGGTTGGTTGGTTGTTTTTTTCTTAGCAAGAGAACTTCCTTTACTGCCTGGTACTATAGTACTTTCCAGGATGACTTTACATATTTCCTGTTCTAGTGCTCAGCCTGGCTGCCTTACCCTTTTGTTAGAGGATGGAAGTAGGAACCACCTTCTGAGCAGGGGGTATGCACACTGCAACCAGGGCTTTGCTGGTTCTAGGTCTTTTCAGCAGACAGAACCAGAGCACAGCTGTGCACATACCTGCATGTGAAGATATGCATCCCAAAATACATATGTCTATACACATTTACCCATGTTCATAGTAACTAGCTAGGCATTCGGCGGCTCATAATCTAAACCAAGTCTGTATAGATCAGTCTAGTGTCTTTCACTGTTTGCCTGTAACTTCCTATTCTGCCCATGAGAAAATTGGTTATCCACCTGCCATCCATTCATGTAATCACTCAACTTCATATATGCACAGTTGATTGATAAATAAAACACTGATTGGCCAGTAGCCAGGCAGGAAGTATAGGCGGAACTAGCAGAGAGGAGAATTGGGAGAACAGGAAGGCAGAGAGAGAGAAGAGATGCTGCCAGCCGCTGCCATGACAAGCAAGTTGTAAAGAAGGCCATGGGCCATGTGGCAACTTATAGACTAATAGACATGGGTTAATTTAAGATAGAAGAATTAGACAGCAAGAAGCCTGCCACGGCCATACAGTTTGTAAGCAATATAAGTCTCTGTGTGTTTACTTGGTTGGGTCTGAGTGGCTGTGGGACTGGCGGGTGAGAGAGATTTGTCCTGACTGTGGGCCAGGTAGGACCAGGAAAACTCCAGCTACAGTTTCATGAGCATTTCTCCTATCCCTGTGGGAAGTAGGTGATCTGGTTGCTTATATGTAGTGTCTTTTGCCTTTTATCTTATAGACTCTGCTCATTTCCAAAGTTTCTTAAATCAGTACTTTTAATCCCAATCCCTTCCACCAGTTTGTTTCATATATTTTTAAATATAGTTAGGTTCTTTTATTACAGTCAATATTCCATCCTGAGATTCCATGTGATCTTACATGTTTTATTTTCAAATTTCAAAACCTTAGGTTTGTTCTGTGTGCTTTAAGGGTCTTGCATCAACCACTATGGCATCATACAGAACAATTTTGCTTCCTAAAAAGAAAATCCATATGTGTTTCACCTATTCCATCCATGCTCACTATAATACAAGGCAACCACTTGTCTATCCCCCCTGTATAGTTTTGCATATTCCAGGGTATCATACAAAAGATATTATACAGTTCATAGCTTTTTCAGATTTCTTGGTTTATGAATTTTGAAAGCAAAACTTAGAGCATCAGGAATGGATCAAGAAAAAATATATATATAAATATTTTCAATAAAAATGATGGGAGAAATAGAGATTCAAGGATAGTGACATTACATCCAAATATACATACACAAAAGTCTCACATAATAAAGGAACTGGGTCCAGCATTGGAAAAGGGACAGATCAATAGGAAAGATCGGAAAGCCCAGAAATAGATCCACATGTTAAGGTAGATTGATTTTCCAAAAGGCTCCATGGCAATTAGGTGAAGCCAGGTTGGTCTGTTAAAATAATGTGGAATATATAAAATGACCTGGTTCTCAGCTGCATCTGATATTCTACACAAACATTAACTCCAAGTAGATTATAGGCTTAAATATAAAAGCCCAAGTCAAACCACTTCTAGGGGAAAAAAAAAACAAGAAACCATGGCTACCTTTTCCAGACCTTGAGTTAAACACAGATTTCTTGGCTATAACTCAAAAGCACGACCCATAATGTAATTTAAAAATTGGATAGAGTTCACCAGAATTAAAAGTTTTCTTCTTCTCAGAAGACAAGCCAATCAATAAAAAGTCAAGACGCACATCACAAGACAGAGCTGGAGGACTCACAATGGCGATGGACTTTTACGCAGAATGTATGAAGGACTCTCAAAACCTGATAATAAAAGAGTGAGCACCTCAGCTGAAAAACAGACCAAGTGCCTGAATAGATGTTTCACGAAAGAAGATACAAGGATGTTGAGCTTGGCGAGCTGCTTGGCATTGTCAGTAATCAGCAAGATGCAAATTAAATCCACAGTGAGATACCACTCCATACCTAATGCTTCAGGAGAAAAGAAAAACATAAAAAAAAAAAAACCACCCAACCCCAAACCTTGCCTGGCTTCCAAGGTATGGAGCAGCTAGATACTCATTGATTGCTCGTGGGAATATTAGGCGACAGAGCAACATCTGCTTTGGACAATATTTTGACAACTTTTCACATGTTGAATGTATGTTTCCCTTTGACCCAGTCATTCCTTTCCTAGGACTTTATTGAAGTGAAATGAAAACAGTTGTATAACCTGTTCAGAAATATTGATACCTATGGAAGCTTTATTGGTGTTCTTTAGATGTGCTCACTATTGTCCAGTTGGAATATGTGGGAAACTGTGGTCCTCCATGCAATGCAGCTGTTCCATAGTGAGAAGAGCACATGTTGACACATGTAGCACCTGGGACATGCAGCAAATGCGTTGTCTGCTGAGGAAAGGGAAGGAAGCCAGGCTCAAAGGTTGATGACTGGGGCACTGGTGACTGCAAAGGAGCAAAAGAGAAATGGAAATATGGAGGTGGTGGAGATTTTCTTGTTTTTCTATCCCCCTCCCTGCCCCGTGTGTGTGTGTGTGTGTGTGTGTGTGTGTGTGTGTGTGTGTGCGCGCACATGCATGCATGCATGCATGCATGCATATGGAGCCCCAAGGGTGATGTCAAGAATCATCCTCTCAATCTCACTTCCACATTATTCATTGAGACAGTATCAATCAGGTCCAGAGTTCACCCATAGGAATACTTTTATTAGCCGGCATGTTCTGGGGATCCCTTCTCTGCTTTCCTAGGCTGGAATTAGAGGCAGGCCACTATACCCATATGGTGTTTATGAGTTTGTGGGGCTCTGAACTCTGGTCTTTGTGCTTTCAGGATAAGTGCTGTCCTAGTTGAATTTCCTTGTTGATTTGGCACAACCTGTAATGTCAATGCAGCCTAGAGTCACCCAGGAAGAGGCAGCTGTAACTGATGAAATGTCTGGATCAGATTGGCCTGTGGCCATGTGTAGTGAGTGATTGGTGACTGGCAATTGATATGGGAGGGGACCCACTCATTGTAAGCAACATCATCCCTGGGCAAGTGAACCTGGGCTGTGTAAGAAAGCTAGTGTACATAAATCAGACTACAAATCGATGAACAGTATTCTCCATGGTTTCTGCTCCAGTCCCTGCTTGAGCACCCACCCTGACTTCCCCCCATAGACGGTGATCGGCAACTGGAAGCCAAATAAACTTCCCTCTTCAAGTTGTTCTTGGTCTTGGTGCTTGTCACAGCAACAGAAAACAAGCTGGAACAGGCTTCAACCACTGAGTCATCTCCCATCCTCCGAAGGGAGTTCACTGTGTCATGACTGTGGTGGTGGCAGTGTGGTCAAAAGGTAGAGACTACACTTCATAACCCTGTCACTTTATGTACAGCTGAAAAGTCAACCAACAGGAGCTGGAAAGATGGTTGGGTGATCAGGAGCACTTACTGCTTTTGTATAGGATGGGGGTTCAGTTCCCAGTACCCACATGGTATCTCACAACCAACTGTATCCCAGTTCCAGGGAACCGACTGTTCTCTTCTGGCCTTCACAGGCCCTGTAGACATGGGTGCACAGACATCCACATACAATAAAAATAAATAAATATGAAAAAAAAGCCAACAATAAAGTGAAGTATCAGTAAAGCTCTGTATGACACCAACAGGACATTATATGGCTCTTGTCACTGGCTTTCAGTTCCACAAACTTTGTTAACTAGGTTTCTAGACTTCATCATGTGAGTCTGGCATGCGATGGGGTAAGACTCTTGGGGAAGGGACAACACACAGGTTGGTGGTCCTAGAAGCCCAGATATTTAGCAAATCACCCTAAATCCCCTCTTCCTGTAATTCTCGATTTAACTTGTGGCCCCTCATATCAGAAATCTTTACTGGGTAGCTTTCCAACATTGTGACAAGTTCCTACCTTCGACCTTCATGCCTGGACTTGCCCGTAAGGAGCCCTGCCAATGGCTAGGTGCCAGATGATGACACCCCTAGCTATATTCACAGCTCAAGAAATGTTTTGCATTGAGTTTCAAAAATACCAAATGTCCTTAAAATTCTTAGAGGTCCTTTGTGTAGCAGTTGTTCCCCAACTATAGGTGTTGTGTGTGTGTGTGTGTATGTGCGCGCGTGCGCGTGCGCGTGCGCGCGCGCGTGTGTGTGTGTGTGTGTGTGTGTGTGTGTGTGTGTGCAGCATGCTGGTAGCCATGGATAGGGTGATGACACATAGGCAGCAACTGCCACTTGGGAGGTAAAGGGCATGTTAGCAGCCTCCCTGCCTCCAGCTTCTTTTGTGCATGTGATATATGTGTATTTACTGGAGACACAGCTTTCACCTCCAGCTTTACCTCAGTGCTAGGATCTTGGTGGTATTTTATCAAAGAGGGCTGCTGCTTGGACATCTGGAACCCTGAAATTATGCATTTGAGATAAGCAGCCAGGAAGGCACGAACCCTCTGCCCCCAGTCACTTCTGCCCCAAGTGGATGGGTATCAAAATGGGTATTCATGTTCTCATCTGTACTCATCCCTCACCGGCCACACTCCTAGGAACTGGATAAACTCAGAAACCTCATTAGAGACCTGAGGAAGAGAGTAGACTTTCCCCCCACCCACCAAGACACAGCTGTGTGCTCAGGCGTTAGGAGGCAGGCTTTGCTAATGCCTGTGTTCTAACAGTGCATTCAAAGAATTCATTTTAAACAGCTCTCCAGCCTCATGCCCCCTTCATTTTCAGGGAACTTAAAACAGCTGCCAGTGTCCTTTCATTGAACATTGGCACACCCCATCATGTCTTGTTCCCCTATGTGTGGGAGGAAAATCCTCAGGTTCTCCTATCTTAAGCAAGGTCAAAATGTCATAGACACTGTCTGCAGAGACAATGTGCAATTGTGTCCGGGCTTCACTGTGACTGTGAACCACAGGGATGGAATGAAAAGCATCACAAAAACAAAGCCAGAAAGGCCTTTTAAGTGAGGCCAGAAGTGCCTAGGAACACAGAGAGGCATCCAACATTCTCCCATTGTGTCCAGTCTGCACCGGTTACTACACCTCCCAGAGTTCCCCAAGCTGAGGCCAGCACTGAATGAACAATGAGGACACAAGTGTGTGTATTTCTTCTCCCATCAATGTCACAGATCCATTTCAACAGACTCATGGCAGGGTGACATTGTCCAAAGGTGATCTGGCAGTGACATACAGCCTTCCTCTGCAGCTTGTGGTCCAGGAAGATGATTTAGATGAAAGGGGCAAATAAAGTGTTTTGTAGCTGAAAGAAGCTGAACAATAGGTGTGTGTCTTCTCAGAGGGATGGCATAGGAAGGCTACTGGAGAGGACAGCCAAAGAGAGCACATGTGGCCTCCAGTCTTGCCTCTTACTAACGAGCCCTGTGAACTGTTTAACTTCAAGAACTTCCCGTTACCACTTTGGAAGCATTGTCTTGACTTGTTGAGTGCATTATCAGTGGGAATCTGGGCTAAAGACAACATGAGTATTTGTTTCCTGGATGTCAAGTGCTGACTTCCCTTCCCAATAACAGCCTGGTCTGTTTGAGAGGGAATGTGTTCCCTTTTCATTGCAGAAAGGGCAAGCATATGCAGGTGACTATGTACTTTTAGCCCAGTCAAAGAGAGTTCTTGAAGCTCCTTCTACTCCATGTCTCCTGTTTCTACAAACAATCCATCATGGTGGGGAAGTCAAACCAGCATCAGCTTGAAGGCCCCTGCAGTCAGGAAGCAGAGTATGATGAGCCCTGGTGCTGGTTCACTTCCTCCTTTTTGTGAGTTCAGGCCCCAAGCCAGGGAATGGTATTCCCTATCTCAGTGTGGCTCCTCCCACCTCAACTAACCTAATTAACATAATCCTTTGTAGCTTTGCCTTGAGGTTTGTCTCCTAGATGATTCCAAATCCTCTCAACTTGGCAATCAACACCAACCATGACATCTTTTTGTATCTTTCCCAGCTCACAGGCAGGCAGCATGACTTCATTTATTTCTAATACATTGTATCTGCATTGGCTTTCTTATATTATTACACACATTTTATAATAATTATGAATATACAAACCCTATCAACTCATCTTGATTCAGTCTCAGCTCAGTCATAGCCACTTAATAGCAGTGGTGGGATCTTAGGTAACTTGTCTCACTTGAGTCAGCCTGTCTGTGAAATGGAATAGCGATCAAGTCTACTTTGCAATGTTGTATTAAATGAGAGTGTGTATACACACTACTTAGCAGCCTGCCTAGATACAGGATTGCTATGTCCTCAGCGAAGGTGAGGCAGTGGTGGGTCCTAACAGACACTTAAGAACAAACATTGGACAAGGAGCCACCGATGCAGACATCTGTGCACAGCCTGAGGTTTGATTTGTTTGTTAAAAAAACAAGCAGTGTTCTATTTGGTTTGTTTTCTTTCAGAAACTGTTAAGTATAACTCCGATTTGTGGTTTAGACAGGGTTGTATTTAATTAAATTTGAAACAAGGAGATATTTTCTTCTTTAAAAGAGAATTCAAATAAGGAGAAAGGGAAGTCACAACAAATAATTACAAATTAATTATTCTTTATTTGACAACTAACTCTTGAAAAAACATTTCCCCAAAGCCAGAAAGTAAGACAAATTAAAAGAAAAAATGATTATAATGGAGGAAAAAATGTTAATGAGGTGAAGCTTATGTAGATATACGTCTTTGGAGAGCTTATTACCCCTCCCTCTCTCCTCCCCCCTCCCTCCCTCTCTTCCTCCCCCTCCTTCATTCCTTACTTTCCTTCTTCCCTATTTAACTCTCTCTCCCCTTACCTCCCTCCTCTTCCCTTCTGTGTTCTTTCCCTCCCTCCCTCTCTCCCTCCCTCCTTCCCTCCCTCCCTCTTTCCTTTCCTCCGGTACTTCTCTGCTTCCTTCTTCCCCCTCTCCATCTCTCATCTCTACCTTCTTCTCTTCCCTTCTTTCCCTTCCCTTCCTCTCCTCTCTCTCTCCCTCCCCTATCATTTCTTTCTTTCCTTTCATGTCATCAAATATATGAAAAGAAAGTTGTTGATTCCCATGTCGTAATGCAGCAAGGACAATGGGGCCTTACTGCTGTAGGTCGATTAGCTAAGAACTAGGCATAACATATGAATTTTAAGTGATTTGACTTGGAGAGGTTAAGAGTAACCTCGATGTTGCAAACAGTAGCTTCTGACAGGTGTGACTCACCTGCTGTTCACAGGCTCCTCATTCTGTTTGCTCAGAGACTGTCACTTTCTCCTGCCTAGAATACCCTGTATTGCTGGTCATTGTGTGTATCCCTAACCTCATCTTATTTATAGTCATTCTTCATTTCCCATAGGACACGTCAGGTTGTGCTGTTCTAACAAATGACTCCACCATCTCAGTTGCTTTACTCGAGGGACACTGAGTTCTTGTTTATCATTTCGATCTCAGATGGGAAGCTCTCAGATATCTCTTCCCTGACTGATGAATGAGTTATCCCAACATAAGACTCATGTCCACTCTCATGGAAAAGGGAGACACTGGCAAAGCCCACAAGGATTTCCATTTCTCTGTGGAGAACACACATTTCACTGGGCAGAAGAGTCCGATACCCCAGTCTTACTACAAGAGAACCAGGAGATGTGCTCTTTCCAGATGCCAGGAAAGAATGGAGAAGTGGGTGCGGGCGAGAGCCCATCTGCTGTATGCTCTCACCCTGTGGGACTTCTTCCTCGTCTTACAACAGTCCATGTTTGCTAGAAATCCTAGCCGCTCTCCCAGCTACATGAATGAGAGCTGTCCACTAGCCAGGCAAGATGCTTAGTCATCCTACGGACTTATGTCCTATGAAATCCATGCGCTGCGTGATCATGTAATTTGTAAGCAGCATGATCATGTAATCCATGTACATGCATGGCGAAGCTATGTAAGCTCATATGTGCATGTGTGTGGGGGTGCCTATAAAATCGAGTTTCACCTTTTCCTTCCCTCTCTTCCTGTACAGTTGGTCCATAGGCCTATGCACACCCCCTCTCTATTCCCTTAATAAACTCTTATAGTGGGTTTTGTTGTACCTGGTGGCTTTTCTCGAATGGTAAACAGAGCCACTTATTAAATAACAATGTTTCCTTCTGTCTTGGCATCTTCTCACTGTTCTTCTTTATTACAAAGAACCGAGAGTATTCCGCAAACAAAGAGCATGCCTTGAAAGGCCCCAATCTGGAAAGGATGTTCTCATCCATAGTTTTTGTAGAGGTAACCTATCACTCTTGGTTAAGATGACCTCCTCAAGGGGCTCTTCCCAGTTAAAACCAGTCACCTAACCCTTGAATTTGAAGCAGAGCATTTACCACTATCCAACAGCATTTTATCTTAAGGTTCATTTTTTTTTCTTTTCCTACTCCATGGAACAAAAACTATGAAATCAAAGATTTATGATTTTTTTCTGTTGCTTTTTTTTTTTAAACTAGTACTCGATCAGCACCAAGAACGATCCTGGACAGAATGCACAGTCAATAAATATTCGTTAATATTAATGAATAAACCAGAAGATATGCAAATATATGTCATTTCATGCAGAATGGCGAAACTGTACATGGGAGAACAGAAAAATCTTACCGTTCATTCAATATATGAATGCCTCCCCAGTACTATCTATGGTTTAAGACCATCTAGAGCACACTTGAAAACCCCCACAAAGCTCCCTACACCACATCATTACTTCCAGAGTGCCATAACTAAATCTGTTCTGTGCTACAGACATCCTGCTACAATTTTATCACAGTAGCAATGTGAGCTATGGGCTACTATTATTACCACTTTGAGAATAAAGAACTGATGATTCAAACAGGTTCTTCCTGGTCACACTGTGAGTGACTCAAATCACAGTACCACACTTTAAACTGAAACAATTTAACAATTGCAAAAGAAAACTTAGTCTTTTCCTATCTTTGGTTGCCAAGGTTTTTCTTCCTTGATGTCATGAGGTAGAGCGCCTCCCTCTAATAATATTTCCTCTGTGGATGAGAGCTTCTCCAGGTATTTCTTCTTCTGTATATGGCCCCTAAAATATGAAAAGAAATTCTGTATGATGTCAATATCTCCAGACTGTTTTCTTATAGAAATTATCTTTTTGATGTAGAGAGGATTGGTCAGTTTCTTCATATGCCCCATGTGGTAGATGAGAATACTTTAGTATTACTGTCTGATAGACACCAGGTTCCACCTTTGCAGCCTGTTTGAACTAGTTCATTTAGCAAGTGACTATTCCTAACAAGTCCTATTGAACTTTATCTAAAATCCTAGATTTTATCAAAAAACAATCTGTTCTCTCATCCTGTGCTATTTTGCTTAAATGATCTTAAGCACTCGTTGTTATTAAATACAAAGGAGGAGACTGAGAGCCAGCTCATGGCTAAGACTTCCTGCTTTGCATAGGAACTAGGCTCAGTTCACAGCATCCCCATAGTGGCTCACAGCTATCTATAACTTCAGTTCCAGGAGATCTGATGCCCTCTTATGGCTCCTGTGGGCTATGCATGCATATGTTCCTCAGACATACATGTAGACGAATACCTGTACACATGAAAAATATTTAAGAGAAATTTCAACACACAGGAAGAAAGAACAAAGGCAGGAACAGAAATTTTCCTATCTGACTTGCAAGAAAGATGGGGCCCTTATGATACAATTATTAAATCTTATTAAGAACAAAATGTATATAAAATAAACATTTAGTTTATCTACTAAGAGAAAGGGACATTAAGCCTTTTTTTGTATTTACTAGTACTAGTGACCATGAGAAGAAATAAGTAAATACTTCTATATGCTAGTGACAACAAAACCAGTTCAATCCTGATTGTGGGTAAATAGGTACTCTCCTTTGAAAGGCTAAAATGTATA
Organism: Peromyscus aztecus; assembly: GCA_902168405.1. Taxonomy (NCBI): domain Eukaryota; kingdom Metazoa; phylum Chordata; class Mammalia; order Rodentia; family Cricetidae; genus Peromyscus; species Peromyscus aztecus. Next base: position 18,703 of record CABHPQ010167028.1, read on the forward strand.
TATGTTCCCATTCAGCTTGCATTTCCACTCCTGGAGCAGCAGATTAACAAATGATAGGACAGCAGTGAACTGTTTCCAGGATGTTTGTTACAGTTTGCGATGTCTATAACCAACAGTGATGATTTAAATACACAATACAGTAGTACAGCTCAATATGTAATCCACTTACAGAATGCTCAGTGAAGCCATTACAATTTCTTTACTTCCTCTGTCTTCTTGTGTATTCTGAATTTCCCATATTTTTATATAGTAAAACTCCAGTAGATTCCATTTTTATTTTTTTATAAATTCTTTGAGAAGTTCATAAAATGTATTTTGATCATGTTCACCCCTAACTCCTCCCATGTCCACCCCTTTTCCCTACCCACCCAGCTTATTGTCATATATATATATTTATTCCATTGGCCCTAACTTGTGCTTCCTATGCTGTGCTCTTGAGAGTGTGGCCTTCTATGGGACCATGGTCAACCAACCAAGGACTGCACCCTTAAAGAGAACTGACTGTCTCTCAGCAGCTATTCATTGCTGGTATTCTTCAGCTGCATCCCATTTTTAAATGAATGTGATCAAAGTATGCATTACGATTGTTTGCTTCAAGAGGAAAACACAATGCATTCTTTACATTGTAAAAAGATAATGTAATATTTTCTCTTGTTAGCAAGGTAGAGGGCTGCATTTACAGCCTGCCCTAGTGTCTTATTGACTTCTTGACTTACCGAAAAGCATACACAGCCAGATTTAAGGTCTAAAGTGAGTTTTTCTGGGTCAAATGTGTGCCCTGTCCCCCTCTTTGGTTTGCAGCTGTGTTTGTTTCTTCTCTGTTATGTTGCTTTTTTGGAATAGTGTGGGGGGGTGTCAAGAAACAGAGAGTCCCAGTTAGCCACATGGCAGCCTACTGCAAACCCCTGGCCCCTGACCTTTCACTGGCCCCTTCTATAAGTTTCTCAACAGGTCTTACCACCATCACTGTTCTAGATTCTGTTGGCTCACTATCCTAAGTTCTTTATTGATTCTTTTCACTGAAATACAAACTCCTGGTAATATTTATGACCTATTAGTCATCCCACACAATAGATGCTCAAGAAAGACAGGCTGCATATGGGAATTAACGACAGAATAGTGGGCTGAAGCCAAGCCAGAAAGCAAGCTGAAGGCAACATCGAGGACTTTGCTCAGTTACTGGCTTCAGCGGAGGACTATCTGAGTCCTCAGGTGTCCAGCTCAGAGCCAACACAGAACAAGGAATAATAGGAAGAGAATACAATGGTGGGGGTACTGTGGGCAGAGTGGCTGGGCAGTGTTTCTGCTTCAGAAAATCCCTTTGGAGACTGATGAAGAACAAAACAGAACTCAGCTATCGAAATTACAACACCCAAATCTCCAAGAGGGACTAGGAATAGACTCTTCCTAACCCTCCTTGGGGCCTTGAGTAGCTCCTGTTACTCCTAGAGTAGCTGGGCAGCCTGATGGGAAGACCCTGGAAATAGTGACCCTTTGGAAATGCACCAAGACCGTGTCTCCATCCCCAGAAGAAAAGGAAGACTGATCATCTGTGTCCTCAGGAGGCAGATCCTGCGAAACACACTTCTTTCACATAGCTTCAAGTCCAGCATTGTTATTCCAAATGTCATAGGGGGTAATTTTGGTGGAGATGGTGAAAGCTTGGAGCATTAAATAAGTTTATGTAAATTCAGATGGGTTTGCACTCAAGACTGTCCCTTACTTTAATCAAAGAGCTTACCTTAACAATGGAACAATGCATGGAACACTAATTAAGAAATTTTCCAATTATTTTTTCTTTGTGCAGGATACAAACAATGGAAGGGTTCTAGCCCTGACAAGATCAATTTTATTCCAAACAAGGCTGATTACTCCAGGGCCACTAGCTCAGCTTCCTGTCTGGCAACTGAGCATTCCTGACTTTCTCCCACTGGCTGTGTTTGTCTTCTGTCTTCCCTTTTTATGTGTGATTATCAGTCTTGCAGGAAATAAACCATTCCAGTCATCAGATAGCTCAGTCCCTAACTGCCTCGGTGTACCTCTCTGATTAATGAACTGTTATTCATGGGTATAGAACCTATCTTGAGAGAACTTTAGTCCTGAATTTAGTAGCACGGTGACTGGGGGTTTTCCCATCAGCCAGTCTTATGACAGATCAGAGGAAAATTGGGAAAATTGTAGAGAATATGTAGAAACTGACCACTATTCCAAAGTGTGTTTCCAGTGTGTGTACATATATCACATGGACACAGGCACATATTATTTATACCAATGCAGCTCATTTCCATGTGCTTTGCACTAATTGAAAAATAACAAAGTGAGACGAAGGTCTAATAGTACTGGCTTCCTCACCTGTGCTGACTAGCTTATGTCAACTTGGCATGAGCTAGAGTCACTGGAAAGGAGAAAGCCTCAACTGAGAAAATGCCTCCATATGATTGGGCTGTAGACAAGTCTGTGTGGCATTTCCTTAATTAGTGACTGATGTGCAAAGGCCCAGCCCATTGTGGGTGGTATCATGCCTAGGATGGAGGTCCTGCTTTTATAAGAAAGAGCAAGCCAATAAGTAGCACCCCTCCATGGCCTCTGATTCAGATCCTGCCTCCAGGTCTCTGCCATACTTGAGTTCCTGTCTAGCTTCCTTTGATGATAAACTGTGATGTGGAAATTTAAGTCAAATAAACCCATTCCTCCCCAAATTTCTTTGGCCATGGTGTTTCATCATAGCAATAGTAACTCTGACTAAAACATCATTCTTGCCAACCTAAGGTGAGCAGGAAAGGGGATGGATTATGTCTCCTGTTTTATTTTCCCCACACTTGTCTCAATCTTGCATCTCTCTTGTGATGTGAAAATGATGGTCCTAAAGTCTTAAATGTAGTTAAACCTAGGTTGATTCTTTTAAACTCTTTTTATTTTTACATGTCCCTGTGTGTGTGTGTGTGTGTGTGTGTGTGTGTGTGTGTGTGTGTCGGGGGTAGCATGAGGTGTGCACATGACACAGTGCATAAGGTGGAGATCACTGGGAGTCAAGCTAAGGTCATAAGGCTTGGTGGCAAGCTCCTTTGCCTGCTGATCTGTCTCACTGGGCCTTAGAGAAATAGAATCTAAGGTTTATGAGTAAGTTGTTTGATTACCTCCCTAAATACAAATTGGGTATTTCATATGGTGTTCAACCAGAGACGTAAGAAATGTTCCCCCACTGAAGGAACATTGCCAATTGAATTTTGAGTGTATCTGATATTTCTTCATTGGCTAAATAGAGTGTAGGTCTTCCCTTTTCCCCAATACACACACACACACACACACACACACACACACACACACACACACACACGATTCAATACCAATTGTGCCTTTTAGAACCAGTTTCCAAGGCAAAGTATTTTCCTTCCTTTAAAATAATACTCAAAGGTGTATTGCTTATTGTAAGCACAACTGGGAGGCTGGGGAAGCTCAACCTTAAGATTTTATGAACATATGGAAAGGAGTTGACATCTGGAAGAAAAGATAATGGATAGAAAATTGATAAAGCATCATTGCTTATTGTCACTAAACCTTGCCATTCTCAACTCTGGTCATTTACCAAGATCTAGAATATGACTGTGCTCATAAAGCTGATTTTACTTCCCAAACTGGAGGCATGTTGAGGTATCTTAGACTTGTTTTTCTGGAGATGAGGAAGCAAAAACAAAAATAGCCCTGCAGCTTCTGAGAGAGGGTTTTGTGGAATAGCCCCTCTAAGCCATCACCAAGGGGGCAGTTCTCTTGGTAATTATTATTCAGAAAAGAATCCTAAATGTTCAGGAGGCTAGAGAGATGACTCAGCAACTGAGGGGACTCATTACTTTTCCAGAGGACCTGGGTTTGATTCCAGCACCCACATGGTAGCTCATAACTAACCATAACTGCAGTTCCCAGAGGATCTGATGCTCTCTTCTGGTCTCTGGGGGCACTGCACAAATGTGGTGCACAGTCATACATGAAGGCAAACATACAGATAAAATAAATATATCTTTTTAAAAATCCTGTTTATCTTCAGAGCAGAACCCTGTTTTTTTTTCAATTATGATCATTAACCAAAAATGCACCAAGTACACATCTTGACCTTACCTATAAAGAAAAGAAACTTTTAGTAGACTTTTAGTGCATTAGGGCTCTAAAACAACTCAAGAGAGAAAGATGTTTTTAAGTATGTGCTTAATTTGTTAATAGAAAACAAGAGACTTGGACAAAATTATTTCAGATTATTTCAACTTGCCCGCTGAATGCCTTGGTAAATGAAATGTAGTTCTGATAGAAGGTTCTGGGAGCCTAAACTCACTCCAAAGCCACTCTGCCTCCCAACTGGATAGCACAACAGAAGAGAGCAGTGGTTTGCTGTGGTGTGCAAGCAGCCACGTTCTTCTGCAGCAGAGCACATGCTGTCAGCACAGTGGGAGCCTTTAAGAGTCTCAAATCATCCTTGGCCCTTGATTCCCAGGATGTAAGGAAGTCAACATGGCATCTTTCCAGGTTGATTTTACTGATAACTTTCAGCTGTTTCCTTGTTTCTGACTTTAAGCATTCTCGCAGGTTTACCTTCCAATTGGGCTCTTATGTGTCCCTTTGAGCCACAAACTGGAGCTCAGTTCCCCTTCTGGTGCTGAGGTGCTGAGGATACTAAGACATTTCCACTGTATTTGTCAAACCATGAGTTCTCAGACAGAGCTCCAAGTCAGATAAGCTTGTGAACTAAATGATTCAGGGGCTTCAGCTCACTGGGAAATTTCCTCTAGGTATTGCTGATTTTTGGTTCCTTTAGTTAAGAACTCACCTTCTGGGGAAACAAGATGTGTTTAAAAGGAGAGCAGGACTCCTTCATTACAGAGTTCTGAAGCTCTGAAATGATCAAGCAAGTACTTTGCTGAGAAACGTATCCATCAAGTGGCAGTGATAGCTGGTGTTAAGGTTTTAACTTGGATGTGAAGGTGATCTGGCCATGGAATCTGTCACACCACTGTTTTTGTCAGGGTTGATTTATGTGGGGGCACACATCAACCCAAGACTTACTCAGAGGCCCTGATGAAAGGATGGATGAGGAGAACTTTAGTTCTCTGTTCTTGTCCAGGAATGAACTTGGCAAGGCTGGTGTAGGGCCCAGTTCCTCCTCGAAGGAGTCAAGGTTGTAGTTTCTAGGAACTCGACTCTTCTCCCTGGACTATGGTTATCAGTCCTCAGGCAGCTTTGTCTGAGGCATCTGTGCCACCATTGTCTGACTTAGCTCTCTGCTGACTTTGGCCATTCCCCTCACCCTGAAAATAGTACATGATATGCTGTGATTCTTAATAAACTTGCCTGGCATAAGGTGAAGCTTGTGCCAGATGTCCCAACCCCAGCTTTCTATCTTCTTTATCTTCTTTCTTTTCTATCTTTCTCATCCCCTGGCACATCCCTATCAGAACTCTGTCACTGAAGAATGACCTGCTGGTCCAGGCCTGATTTGGCTGACTTGGCTAGCCAGGTGAGACTCCTTCCCTGCCCTTGGTTCTATGTGCATTCCTCCTGAAGCTGCATAGTCAGTTGAAGAAGGGGTCCTTCCCTGATTAAGATAGGTCAGTCCTTGGCCAAAGGTGTATAAGAGCTGTGCTCCCTGCAAGAATCTCCAAACAAACTCTCTTAAGATTCTAATTTTTTTTTAAGAATATAAAACAGTTCATGGATACTACCCATCACATTTCCTTCTGTGGTACTGAGGATCCTATGCATCCATAGCTCCTTGTGTGTACTGCATCCATAATCTCTTGTGTGTACTGCATCAATATTCTCATATGTGTGCTGCATTCACGGCCTCCTGTGTGTGCTGCATCCATAACCTCATGCATGTGCTGCATCCATGGCCTTCTGTGTGTGCTACATCCATAGCCTCATGCATGTGCTGCATCCATAGCCTCCTGTGTGTGCTGCATCCATAGCCTCCTGTGTGTGCTGCATCCATAG
>CABHPQ010167028.1:33801-50393 GCA_902168405.1 Peromyscus aztecus
TCTCTCTCTCTCTCTCTCTCTCTCTCTCTCTCTCTCTCCTTGCTTCCCTCCCTCCCTCCTTCCTTCTTCCTTCCTTCCTTCTTTCTTTCTTAGCATAATTCTTTATTGATTCGTTGGGAATTTAACATTATGTACCCCAAACCCACTCACCTCCCAGTCCCTCCATATCTGACCTTCACCCCTGCAGCGTGCCCCCCATAAATTAATTAAAAACCAAACAAACAACAAATGAACAAACAAACAAAAAACCCACCTCTCTCTTCCGTCTCTCCAACACCTCTTCATTCATCCTAGTGGCACACATCCCAGTGTGTCACACAGTATATGATTTTCTCCAATCAGCCCCACCCACAAAAGGTTCATTGTTCATTGCAATGAGTCTTTGGTCTGGTTCAAGGCCTCTGGCACACCATCATCACTGAACCCTCATGAAAACTCTACTCAGACATGCTGCTGTTGACCGGAGTCATGGAGATCCTTCCCTTATCATTCTGAAGGACACACACTCCCTTCATACACTCCAGCAGATCATAGATAGGGTAGATGTTAGGGGGGGCCAACCCATGGTCCAGGATGTGGGTCTGGATGGAAACTGAGCTGGCTGGTTTGGCTACTGGGACCATTCCCTCAGGCAAGGGGCAGAACCAGCTCTCCCAGGCCCATGACATCTGGGCCAGCTCTCCCACTCCTGTGGTGAAGGGTGGGGCCATCTCTCCTGAATACATGGTGGGGTCAGCTCTCCCAATTATGAGGGGGGCTCAGGGACAGCTCTGCTGCGGTGTCCAGTGAGGGGAAGGGCTGGCATGTCCTACTTCTTAAAGAAAAACTACACCTTTGATATTTTAATTTTATGTCAAAATTTTACAAGTCAACAATTACTTGCAGGAGGGGCTGTAGAGGTGGCTAAGTGGTAAAGAACATTTGTTGCTATTCCAGAGGATCCAGTACTCATACCAAGCACCTCGCATCCTCTTGTAACTACAGTTCCAGGGATGTCTGATGCCCTCTTTTTTTGCCTCTTTTTTTTTTTCTATGTTTCTGGAAGAAGTACAAAGTGATCAAGTGTGCAAACTTATGGAGTTAAAACCTCTTAAAGAAGCCTTTGGCTTCATGGAATGGTGCCAGGAATGAAGGCCGTGCCTGAGTTGATTCTTTTGCAGCAGACAACATCTATGCAGAATATCGAACATAGATCTCTCTCTCTTACTCAGTGGCCTCTCTGGTTTTTATTAATCCATTCATTTTCAGTGACTCAGAACTTAATTATGGCATGGCTCTCTTCCAAGCTCTGGGCAGACAACATTGGGCAAGACATGCAGATCCTCTTCTTCATGACCCTTTATTGTTTGTTTTTTCAAGACAGGGTTTCTCTCTGTAGTTTTTGTGCCTTTCCTGGATCTCACTCTGTAGACCAGGCTGGTCTCGAACTCACAGAGATCCACCTGGCTCTGCTTCTTGAGTGCTGGGACTAAAGGCGTGCGCCACCGATGCCCGACCCTTCATGGCTCTTACATTCCTGTGAGACAAACAATCCACTAAGACACAAGTTCATCAGAACATTGATTTCAGGTTTGATAAATAATCTCACAGCTCCAAGTGAGGTCAGTGTGAGTACCTGTAACTATAGACAATGGTGAAAAGAACCAAAAAATCATTAAAGCAAAACTCAACACCTCGGGCATAAGAGCATTACTGTTTAGAATCCACAATCCCTTTGCTCTGTTTTGACAGGGAATTGAAGATGCACATAAATAATTGAAAATGTTGATGCTTCCAGAATGGCACTTGTGAGCAATTTTCTTCTCGTATTGACATGATTTCAAACTAGATTCTGTAATATAATAGTAATTTAAAATGCCCCCTTTAAAAACAAAGTAAAAAAGTTTAATAATATTTTAATAAAGAAAAATAAGGAAATGAAAAATGTACAATAATCATATAATGTTGATGTAGGTGATTAGTTGTCAAAACGAGAATAATGAAGACAATACAGTAACTGAAGATTTCTTTCAATATAGTATGAAAACAAAGATACAAAATTATTTATGATGGCTATTATCATAAGCATACCATATCCTACATGCATAAAACAAGGAGATGAACATCAAATGGGAAAATTGACTGAAAACTTCTCTTTTATTTTAAGACAAAAATCCTTCTAAATATTAATGTTTATATCCACAGATGTGTGCTGTTCTTAACTTTGGTCAGAGAAGCTTCAGTTTGCAGAGGGCAGGGGGCAATGCAATGACTAGGAATGGGTTAAAGTGCTAAGAATAAATTGGGACATCACTATCAAACTTCCCACACTTAAGGCTCAGGAAGGGCTGTGAAAGAATGTCAGGATGGAGGATGCTGTCTTCTGGACCTAACATGCCATAGCAGTCATTAACTCACAACAGCTGTGGTTACTTGTACAAGACCTGTATAAGATTAAGCCAATCAAAATTCCAACATGGGTGGGGAGGCGCTTGCAATGTCCCACCCCTACAAGCTATTGACTGTTGATGGCTGCTGAGGGAAGGGAGCCATTTTTCTTTAGTAGCGTAGTCACTGGCAAGTTGCCTGTGCTGGGTGAATAATCATGCTCATGCAGGCAACTCTAACTAAACTCAGGGGCTGTAAATCAAGCGACTAAAGGAGGGTAGTGGGGAATGAGTGAGATCAAAATCCGTAACATTCCTGTACAGAATTGTCAATCAATAAATTCAGACGTATTTAACGAGAAAATAACAACAAAAAGACAAAAACAAAAAGCACCCTAATGATTTCAAAATACCCTGGCCCACTCCACTGAGTAGGAGAAATTTCTTCCTAATTGATCGTTCATAGAAAACATTATCCTGTGGAAGGTTTAACAACTGTTGCTCTTGCAAAGGGCACCCTAAACTTCACATCAATTCATTTTTTTTGTTCAGTACTTAATCATTGCCAGACATACTCTTGTTATGCTATGTACTCCAACAAGGAGCTGATGTCTTCAAGTTTAGGTAAGAGGGTGCTTAGCTGCATTTTTCTGTTCATGCTAGTCTCTGTTGAAGTTACTTTCCCTGTAAATCTCATTTACAGGTTTTTCTCTCTACTATAGTTTCTGAGAAGATGGCTTATTTCCTCTCCGAAGTTTGTTACAATTACAATTTTATAGTTTTATTTTTTTTCTGAGTTTAGCCTGCTTTCCTTTCTCATTTCTTGGTACACCTAGCTGCTTTAATACTCAGGTTTTATGCTGTCTTTGCATATGAATGCTTGCTATGTAAAATCCAATTTGATGCATTTTAAGTGGGAAGTCTTATATTCAGAAAGCAGTTGGCAGCCAGTCTCAGTCCTGATAAACTTATTTTTTGGCACTTTTTTGTTTTGTGTGTGTGTGTGTGTGTGTGTGTGTGTGTGTGTTGACACATGTACATGCCATGGTGTACATGTGGAGGTTAGAGGACAACTTACAGAAATCTTTTTCTCTCCTTTCTCCATGTGGGTCCCAGAGATCAAATTCCTGTCATCAGGGTTGATGACAAGAGCCTTTACCCATAGAGCTGTCTTGTTGACCACAGACTTGATAAACTCTAAACCTGTGCCTTGCTCATTATTTCTATATAAACTTTAATGTCTATTTGAGTAAGTGTAACTGCTCACACTTGAGAAACTTAGGAATAAGTTGAGAATATGAAGGAGAGCAAGGGAAAGGAAGGAGAAGGAAAGGATGGTGTCACTTCAAAGATTCCTAGAATCCAGTGAGGGGTGCCTCTCCTCTGCCGGTGTGAACTGGTGCTTGGGCCTACTCTATGTCCAGGGTCTGAGGATGGAGAGTGCAATCAGCTCTCAGCATTGCTCTCCCTACAGATGTGGGTAAAAGTCTGAGCACTGTTAAGTACATTCTGAAAGTGGTTCTTCGTCCATATATTTGTATTTTCTTCTCATAAATCCCCCAGAAAAGATAATAGGCAATTTAAAAATAAAGTTGTAAAGCCTGAAATGGGTCTCACAGTGCCAAAGGTTGGACCAGCCTGACATCAGTTGTCAGTCTTCACACCCTCCTTTATGTCTTTTCTGTGGCATTCTCAACTCTGCCCACCTCTTTCCACTCTTCTCTGCAGGTTTCCAGGCTGACACAACTTTTTCCCAGAAGTCTGCATTCAGGCCGCAGTTCCCAGGCCCCCTCTCTTTGTCTTTCTCTCTGCTCACATCCAGAGTCAGCTTTGGAGACAAGACTCTGACCACGTCTTCCCGTGTTCACACCCTTCAGCACTCTGTGGCTACTCTTGAATGAAGCTCTCAACTCTTTATTATGGTTTATTGGACTCCAATATGATCCAGCCTCCACCCAGCTCATGCTGCCACTCCTCTTGTTACTGTACTGGTGACTCCCTCCCAGTGTCTAGACAGACAGTGCCCCACTCCTTCCTGCAGGTTACGCCTAGAGTCTCTGCTGGCTGGTGAATCCTTACTCACGTATCCTACACCACGCCTCTGTCCAACCTCAAGTGAGATTTCCTGGGTCCAAAGTCTCCACTGTGTTCCCAGTTCTGTACATACACTAACTTGCTCATCCCAATGACCACTCAGATGCCCACTGTCTACAGAGATAAAGGCAAGAACAAAGAAAGAACAGTCAACCCAAACCTGTAAGATTCCTGCATCTGAGTCGTCAGGGTTTGGGGCGCTGGTGATGGTAGGCTAGGAGCTGCAGAAAACTGAATAAAGTTTTACTTACTTGCAGATAGGCTCAGTTCGATTTATGAATATAAAACGCATACCTTTTTTTTGTCTTGTTTTTACACGGCCTCCCGTAATTACTGTGGTTCGGATTACAACTTACCATTTGAGATTTTTATTTCAAGCACTCCAATAACAGGAGGCGACCGCTTCCTCATTATCTCTGATGCCGCCAGGTGTTCTTCCCTCCTCAAATTGTTAAAGAAAACACACAAAACATATGTTTTCCATTGTTCCCTGTATAATCCAGAGCCATAGAAATGCTGGCTGTTCACACTCTCAGCAGGAATGAGTGAGCATGAAATATTCATGAGCTCCATGCTGGTGATTATTAAGCAAAGGCTAATGCTGGTGAGTTTGCCATTTTTTAAATATAAAATATGTGGCTATTTATTAAACAACTGAATATTGACTAGATTATAGGTCTCTTTATAATAGAGGCCTAGACTGATTCCATGCCTGAGAAGTATATTGGAGACTCTTAAAGGACAGAAACACTCAGCAAATATAAACGGATACAGGAATTGGCACAACCAATGCTACCATCCCCGATGTCTTAAAAACAGCAGCCGCCATCCCATTTCTTTTAATTTCCAGGGAAGAAATGAAGCAGCAGGCTTTGGGATTTGGAAACTGTCAGAGCTGGAGAGGAGTCTGCCTCCACTTGTGATATCACAAAAGTCGCTAAACTTTGTTAGCATCAGCTCTCTTTACCGATCTGTAGATTGGCAGTAGCCAGCGGTGGGCATCTGGGATGACCGCCCTCAGCACACAGGCAAGCAAGGCATGTCATTCTCAGTATTGGCCACAGAATACGTGCTTGAAGCACAACACATCTCATTTCCTTTCTATTGACTATTGTATTCAGTATTTTCTCCTGAAAATGAGCGTTAGTCTACAAACGGAAGCCGGTGGAAAGGCTATGGGTCCATCCCTTGCTAGAGTCAGACATCAGGGGACAGTGTGTGGAGATCAGCAAGCTAAGGGCACAGTGAAACTCTGAGGAAGCCACCCACAAAATGGAGGGCGTTGGTTGCTTCATTTGTGTGAGTTTAGTGAGTTCTCAGAAATAAAAATAGCTTATCCATTGTGATATATTTAAAGTATAGTTACTTTATTTTACTTATGGTTTTGAAACAAGGTCTCCCTATGTAGCCAAGTATGACCTGTGACTATATAACTGGAGCTGGTATTGAACTTGTGACCCTCCCATCACATATTTGTGAGTGCTGGGATTAGAGGTAGGCATCACTACATATGAATGCTCATTTCTGTAATTTAACAACCATTTAGCCACAAAATAACTATGGGGCATTTTAGAGTTACTGCTGGAGTAGATATGTACCCAAGGGTCCTGTTCCAGTTAACCTTCTCCATCCTTTTCCATCAAAACGACTGCAAGTTTTGGGTGATAAAATGTGTAACTCTGCTACTACAGACTGATGACTTGATATTACCAGAAGATGCACACAACATGAGCACAAATACATCTCATGTAACAGCAAAAGTTTGAAACACTGCTCATCATAAACTGTAAGAGAAGAAAGAGACTTCCCTAACAGTGCATAGGATGAATCGCTATGGCACATCTGTATGGGGTAAAGGAATATCATGCATATTGTAAAAAGAACAAGGCATGGCAAACCAAGAGGCACACAGAGAGAGAGGGGATGCTGCTGATGGCTTAGGGAACAGTCTACAGGGCATTGATTCAAGGCACACTCGCTTCCTGCTGTTTCACTAGGTCCAGGGGACTCAATGGCTCTATTCCCCTTTCTTTAGTATTTAATAGGGTGAAACAAGTGCCTTTTCCAGGGGTTACTGTAAAGACTACTGAGAAGCATTTAGGTGACTGTCAGATTAACAGTATGTACTTGAATGGATACACCTGCCATTGACAGTGGACCATCCCAAAGGCAGTTTAAGTAGAAACCAAGATGCTGCCACAGGCAAACACCATGCTCCAAGGGTAGGGGATTATGCATCTAAATGTAAATCATGAATTGCTGGGAGAAATTAGAGAAAATTCATGTCATTATCTCTTTGGAGAATAAATCGAAATCTGGGTGACATGAGTGAGGAAAAAGATCCAAGATCCCTAATTTAAAAGAAAATTAATCTGCTTGAAATACCAAATATAGGCACATATCTTCACCTCTTTCAAAATTATTACTGAGCCAAGGAGAATAAAGTAAATAAATATTTACAACGCAATTGAAACAGTAATTTTATGTTGCTAGTGTGTGTGCTAGGCAAACATTCTTGCACTTAGAATATTCTAAGTTTTTAAAAATTGTTTTTTAAATAGTATATTTTATTAATTCTTGGAGAATTTTTTATCTTATATCTTGATCGTATTTATTTCCCCTTCCTCCCTCAACTCCTCCTGCATCCATTCCGCCCTTTCTCCACCTTTGCTTTGCTTGTTGTTTCTGAAGAAATGATATTCTAGCAGATGTCATGGTCCTCTAGCTCTACAGATTTCTGCCATGTCTTCATGGATGCCCCCTATCCTTAACGATAGAGGCTGTGTTGGGCACAGACACCCCACACCTAGTTGAAAATTTTTCATATTTTGCAAACCAAAGTTTCTTTGAGAAGAGGTGAGAGCTACGCTTACCTGTGGGTATAAGGATAAGTATTTAGAATGCTGTCAAAGAGTACCCAGGCTTAGGAAAGTAACTGTAGTACTTTCCCCTCTGGTTTCCATGGCTGCCTTTATTTTGACTCAGATGCCCAGGCTGGCCTTGAACTGATAGCCCAGGCCCTTGAGCTTCCAAGCCTCTTTCTCCTGCTCAGTGTCTCAGTGCTTCCACACTTGTGCCTCTCCTGACCCTTCTGTGCCATATTGATGATGATGATGATGATGACAATGACGATGCAGTGCGTGTGTGTGTGTGTGTGTGTGTGTGTGTGTGTGTGTGTGTGATTGCTGTGTGTTGATATCTTAGTCTCCCAGCATTCATTTTCATCAAGGTAAATCAAGTTTAAAAATAACCCTGTAATCACTGCTTTGATCTTCAGGAAAACTCTCCTGGAATACTTGCAGCCATAAAAAGGAAAAATTCCAGTATGAATTAGGGAGCATGTGCAACGGAGAACAGCCTCCTCTACTAACGGACAGTTGCTCCTGGGCACTCATGTAGGAGTCTGTCTCAATAAACTTACAAATGGACTTTATTAAAAGGAGTTACTTCTTCGAAGCCTCTCATGTTCTTAAAACTAAGGGAGGAAAAGTTTTTAAACATTAACCACCCCCCCAACTCCCTTTCTGTAGACCATAATTTTATGCAAATTGTACTTTGTAAGTCACTGCAGAGTCACTTAAAGCATTTTATTTCTTGCATGTGGGTGAAGCCTCCAGGTTCCCAGCTTTTGTGCTGGTGCCTGGAAGAGGCTGCTTTTCAGAGCCTCGTCTTTCAAAGGATGCTCGGCAAAGATTTTCCAAGAATTGTCAGTGACATTCAATCCCACACTGGAGACTTCAGCACTCAGGCAGGGGACTGGACTCATTCTATGCAATATTTCCAGCAAGACTGGTTGTGTCACTGATGAGGCCAGGGACTGACAGTTTAGAGCTTACCCTGCAGGTGTGAGGCATGGGGTCTGCTTCTGCAGCTATGCACAGAACCCCCAAGTACTGCCCTCTACCACCTTCTCCTCTTCTGTGATGTCTGGCAAGCGCAGACTGCACCCGGAGATCAGAACACAGCTGCCTCCTCTTCATCAAGGTCCTCACCAGGACTCCGCTGCTTCCTCTGTGCAGGTCTCCCAGCTTACCGCTAAGATTCTCAGGTTCACGGTTTTCACTCCTCCATGGTGGGGTCAGGGACTTCATTTGGTTAGTCCCTGCATCATTCCTCTTCACAGGACTTAGACTCTCAAAGGGACTGTGAGAGGGACACAAGAGAAGTGAGCTGGGGACCCTTCCTTGTCCTGTCTAGGATTACAGATAGCAGTGGAATGTTCTCCTGAGAGTGTTGACAATGGGGGGTGTTCTGCCCACCTGCCCTTTCCTGGCATCATTACACCTGTGCCTTTGTATTCAAGTTGGTGATAATTTCGTTAATTTATGACTCTCTTGATGGGCACTTGAGTCTCATTAGGACAGGGACACTGGATTTGTTGCTGTCATTTCCTCTACTTTGTCTAGTTTCATTATTCATTACCTAGTGAAATGCCTGGGAATTTTGCATAGACATAATATTGATACGTTTGTGACCAGATTGAAAAATAAATTTCTCCCTCTCTCTCCCTCTCCCTCTTTCTGCCTCTCCCTACCCTGTCTTCTCTATCTCACTCTTTGCCCTCTCTACACAATACACATTTCTCTTCTTTCTCCAAGTTAGGATGTAAGCATCAGGTCTCTGCCTTTCCTCGAGGCAGATGAGTCCAATCCTGGAGAGGCGGGAAGGGGGGTGATGCCACAGCACCTATGTATCTCTGCCTAGAGCAGAGGTCAGACCTTGTGAATCGTTAGCTGAGGTTTACATCTGCCCAACTCCATACCTGACTTTTGATGGCCATAATAGACTTCCTAAAGGATCTTGGGATGGAGAAATTATCCTTCAGTTCTTTTGGTACCCCTGCACACTCTACCTGGCAGGTACACCAGCCATACAATGCATTCAGCAGTAATTGCCTCTGAAATCCTAAAACCACACACTGTTTTGGCACCTGGGAGGGATTTGACTGAATGCCCACATTAGCTTGATGCTCAGACTAAAGTAAAAGCAATGCCTGCTTTTGACATCTTAACAGCATTTGTGTGAACCTGCAGGTACACTGGGAGCTGTAGCCAGGCCCAGGCCCACATCCCTACCTGGCATTCTTATTTCTAACCTCTATGAGCCATTGCCCTCCCCAGAATTCACCCACACTCCATTCTCACTGTCACTCCAAATAGTGTTTTCATTTTGGACCTATGGGAGTCCAAGGTTGTGTCAGAGAATAAAATTAAATTAACTGAGGGTCAGACATTTGGAACAACCAAGTCAGGCTCCAGCGTGAAGTCTTTAAGGGAAGGGCAATGTTCAAGCTTGTGTAAACGTAACGAAGACAAATGCAATGGTTGCAGGGTTGAAGCTAGCTGGCTAGCCCAGAGTCACTTTGAGGGGTACACGGAGTACAGAGCAGGTATTCAGAAGTAAGTATGACAGATTCTGTACCATGACTAACTGTGTTGGCTAGTTTTATGTCAACACGACAAAGGCTGAAGTCATCTGATGATAGAGAATCTCAATTGAGAAAATGCTTCCATGAGATACAGCTGTAGGCATTTTCTTAATTACTGATTGATGGGGGAGGGCCCAGACTGTTACCAAGGTAGTCAGCTTGCCCTAGCCAAATAAACCCTTTCCTCCCCGAGTTGTTTTTGTTGTGGTGTTTCATCACAGCAATAGTTATCCTGACCAAGACACTGGCTGTCGGGGTTCATTTTAGCATGTGACTTTCACACAGAAGAGATTAGTCAGCTAGGGCAAACTGACTACCTTGGTAGCACACACTAGCTTTGGAATTTTCTGATATCCCAGACTCACCCAGCACCAGCTGACAACTCAGGCTGCAGATAGGACCATGCTCCCTACTCCTCTTCCTAGATACCCCTGTTCAAAGCACGGGGCTGCATCTGTCTCCTGTGGACAATACCCTTACATGGGGAAGGGGCAAACAGCAGGAAGAAAGAAGTACGGCTCTTTGATGTTCCAACACAACCTTTCTTTCCTTTTCTTCTCTTCTCAGGCAAAGAATAGTGGACCCAGACATGCAAGCTTTTAAAGTATCATTTCAAAGGCAAGGCTGATTCTCTGAAAAGCCATTAAATGTGCTGTCTCATCCCACAAGAGCTTCTGCCCAGGAGACGAACAAGATGCCTAGGACAGACACGTTGACCATGATGTCATCTGAAGGGTGACTATCCACATTAAGCCAGGGAAGCATTGAACAAGTACCTGAAATCAGAATCCCCTGTGACCCTACCCTGAAATATGACTGTTGTTCCTGCAGTAAGGGTAAAGTCAAGTTCCCCGAGGCAAAGAAGGGAAGCAAAGAATGGAAACATGGAAAGAAGAAGACATCTGGGAAAAGAAGGGGGAAACTCTTCAAGGTGGGAAAAGAAATGTGAGCAGAGTTCAGACCTTTTTTGGTGGCACCAGCAAAATGAAGCAAGAGCCTACATGGATGAAACCAGAGCAAGTGCCTGAGGCTACCAAAGTTCTCAACTGAACCATACAGCACAGTTACAATGCAGCACAATAAATAAATAAATAAATAAATAAATAAATAAATAAATAAATAAATAAATATCTGCATCAAATCAAGGATGTTGGTTACCCAACCCGTTCCAGGAATTCAAAACAATAGACTGTGGATGAGGCTGGACAAGGAGCCTGTGTTCTTCTAATGAATCAAAAGGTTCTTCTGCCTGTACTGTAACTTTCTTTTTTGCTTGTAATTTTTAGTTTCTGTAGTCATTTCATACATGGGTCCTGTATTTACATACTCATACACACAGAGAGACAGAGACAGAGAGACAGAGACAAGGACAGACACACACATAGTATGCCACAAATAAACACTAATAAATGTAATTTCAAAAAAGTGGTTTTGGGAGTGGGTCTGGAGTGATGGTTCAGGGGTTAAGAGCACTTGCTGCTATTTCAGAGGACTCAAGTTCATTTCCCCAAATCCACATGTTGGTTAACAAACATCTGTGACTCTGGTTCTAGGGCACCCCACTCCCTCCTTTGGTCTCCACATGTGCAAGGCACAGAAAGCTGAGAATATCTTCTGGGATCACTTACTCAGATGTCAATAGTTCTTGGAGCACTAGGAAGGCAGGATGACTGACCTGCTATTGTTCAGCATGGCTGTGCTGTCCTCGGAGAAAGGAAACCATTCTACTTGAAAGTTTGGGATCCAGATTTTCTGGCTACCAGCTGTGCTGTTGAATCAACACAAATGTTGTTGCTGTAGTTCAGTGTAACCGTCATACGTTATTGTTATTTTTAAATATTTACATTCTAGTTCTCAGGTTAAATAAATAAAGTATATTATTATTGATATATTCCAGAGAATTCATTGATCTAAAAGTGATACAAAATTGGGGTTCTAGTAAATAGGCAATGCCCAGAATATTGGCCAAGTTCAACTATTGATACTCCTAACTCCTCAAAATAATTACAATAATTCTGCATGTTGATTTTCATCTTGGAGTGCTAGACCAGGAATAGAGACAAACCCCACAATTGGTAAGTGTTTGAATGAAGGCCATGTTGGCAGACCAACACATTCCTATCATAAGCTACAAAGGAGATATTATTTTAACTTCATTTTTTCCTTATAAAAGCATTTGAACTCTCTGTGGTCATTAGCAGCTGGGCATGTACACCTGTTCTTTGATGCAGTTATTTAAAGCAGAACGGATTTGCTTTCACTGTCTATTTTCTCCCTTAAATTAGGACAAGAAGAGGCAAGTGAGCCAAGGCCAAAGTACTAACTTATTCAAAGAATTCGGTCAAGAGCTGAGCGTTCTGTGTGTTCTACAAATACAAACTCAGTCTTTTTTCTCATCAGTCTCCCAATGTAAATCTTATTCTTATTTTTTCATACAAGGAAAGAAGGGAACAGAGTGCTTAGTCAATTAGGAAACAGTCACTGTGGTCTCAGATGTTTCTTTGTTGTATTTGGTGTCACTGTGACCAAAGTGTCTGAGTAAGGCAACTAAAGTAAAAAGGATTTCATGTTGCTCACAGCTTCAGAGGACTCAGTCCCTCACCATGAGGAGAGCATAATGGGGTGGCAGCATTCAGAACATGACAGGCTGAGAAACCAGCAGCGAGGCAGGGAGGGTGCAGGGCTAATATAAGCCCCTAAGAACTGACCCTGAGTGACTTACTTCATTCACCTAGACAGAGGCTGCAGAATCTTCACAAATAGCACTATGCTGGCTAATTTTTTTCTCAGCTTGACACACACTAAAAAATTCTGGAAAGAGGAATCTTGATGAGAAAATGTTCCCATCAGATGGCATAGTAGTGGGACAAGTCTGTGGGACATTTTATGGTTGAAGATTAATGTGAGAAGACACAGCCACTGTGGGCAGTGCCATCCCTGGGCAGGAGGCCCCAAGAAGAAAAAGAAAGGCTGACTGTGATCCTAGAACACAAGCCCATGTTTCCCCATGGTTTCTGCTTCAGTTCCTGCCTCCAGGTTCCTGCCTTGAGTTCCTGCCCCAACTTCCCTTCTTGATAGACTATAAGCCATAGACCAAATAAACCCTTTCCTCCTCAAGCTGCTTTTGATCATGGTGGTTTATCACAGCAATAGAAAGAAAACTAAGATGAAACAGACTTCTTCAGAAGACCATTTCATCTTCTGGAGACAAAACATTCTGATCATGACTCCTCAGTGGACTCTATTCATTCAAATTTCAATGCTGCTGTAAGAGTATGTTTTACCAAAACACCCAACATCCACACATTCTGAATAACTCAACTGCAAATTGTAAGCATGCATATATATGTACATATGGTATATGTAATTATACTTACATTTATATATGTGTTATAAATATGTATGGAATCTATGTACATATGGGTGTATGGATTTATCTTGTACCTATCCTCAATTAGCTATCCTTCAACTATCTAGCTGTCTATTATCTATTATCTCCTTCTCACTATCTCTCTGTATGTATATATGCATGTATATATGTATTAGTTACTTTTTTGATGCTGTAATAACATACCATGACCAAGTCAACTCACAGAAGAAGGAGTTTATTTGAACTTACAGTGACAGAGGGAGAGTCCATAATATCAGATGAGGTACTGCAGCAGGTGGTTGGAGCAGAAAGCTGAGAGATCACATCTTCAACTACAAACATGGAACAGAGACAACAAACTGGAAGTAAAACTAGGCTACAAACTTCCAATGCCCACCCCTGGTGACCTCTCTAAATGGCACTGCTCCCAGTGGACTAAGTATTCAGACCTGTGAGCCAATGTGGAACACTGTCACCGAAACCCTCACAATACATGTTGTGAAAGAATATCACGAAGGTCACCTTCTATAGTGATCTCAACATGCTAATCCATGTCGAGATCCAGGCCTACAGCTGTCCCTCTGCCTGTAAAATTGGTGCTTGAATTTACACAAAAGACAAGTATTTCCCCAGCCTTGTCATTACTGAGTCCATTCAATTGTGCAGACAATTACCTATATAGCAGACAGATCTTTACACACAGACTACCAGGACCTGGCAGTACTTAACTGTATATAGTCAATAATGCCAACAAACACCATTTGATGTGAATTCAAATACATAAATCATATGTTAAGACACAAACTAGTATAGTCACTAATTGATTTTTAAAATTTTTGATGATTAAAATTTCTGTATAATTATAGGAAATTGCATAAAATACCTTCCTGTATTACTGTACAAGTGTCCACTATGGCAGCACCCCGTAGAAATATAGTGAGCATCATACCTGCAATATAGATAGGGTCATAGTCACCATATAGGTTGCCTCCTTCTCAAGGACCCTCCCATTGATTTTTGTAGCCCACCCACTTGTCTGCCATAGCCCCAGAACTCCTGGCAATAGCTAATCAATTGTACATCTCTATAATTTTGCCATTTCTAGATTGTTACCAAGGGGGAGTCATACAGGATGTAGTCATGCAGAATGGACATCTTCATTCAGCCTATTTATCTGGAGACTCATCCAGGTGGTGTGCAACCAATGGCTTATTACTTTTCATCTGTTGAGTAGTCTGCTATGAATGCACCATAGCTACCTGTTTAAGGGTGTCTGGGCTGTTTCCACTTGGGGGCTATTGTGAATAAAACTGCTCAAGGTTTTTTTTTGTGAACAGAGACTGACTTATCCCTATGAATGCTCAGAAAAATCTCTGCTGTTGCACAGGCAGCATCGTGTTAGTTATCAAAGAAACATCCACCAGCATTCCCCAAGCTTCTCTCTGTTGCTGCCAGCATTTAGTTTTATCATTCATTTTATTTTGATCATTTGTATATGTATATGCATACACATATAGTGATAATATATTCTGTTTTTAATTTGTGTTTCTTGTTAAAGGTGATATCAAATATATTTGATGTTTGTTTTCCATTTGTGTGTCCTTTTGCTAAAATGTATTTTTATATATTTAGGTCACTTCCTAAAAGGATTTTATTAAAAAATATTAAATTGTCATGACCCCATACCCCTAGTCAATGATCTGTTGACAGTTATTAACTTCCGGGGGATAGAGTCAGTTTTCTGGTGGCATGTGGCCCCTGGTAGGTTGGCCATGCTCCAAAAGATATCTCCACACCTAGGAGTGTGTGGGCAGCACAAACTGGATATGGTAGGTTATTTGCAATAATACAAAAAAGAGTGCATGAAGTTGGGAGAGTAGGTTGGAGATGGTAGGTGGATCTGAGAGGACTAAGGGGCGCATATGATCAAAATACACTCTGTGTATATATGTATGAACTTCTCAAGGAACTTCTATAAATGCTATATGAAAATATAAGTTGTGCTTTTATTGATCATTGTTTTTCCTTTGTGGGATAAATGGGTTGCAAGTATTTTCTGCCAGTATGGAAATTTTCTTTTCTTCTTCTTAACAGAGATCAAAAGAAAATAAACTATTTTGATGATGTCCAATTTACTTATTTTCCTTTTAGGTATTGTACTTTAAATGTCAAACCTATGAACTTCATTATTATCTCTGTATGACTTTTAATTTTTTTCTATTTTTGCTATACTTCAGGGTTTTAAGTTGGGTCTGAGAGATAGCTCAGTGGTGAAGAGCATGTGCTACTCCTGCAGAAGCCCTAGTTCAGTTGCCAGTGTGCACTGTGAGAGGCTCACACATGGGCATACACAAAATTAAAAACAAAATCAAATTTAAAAATGTGTCTTAAGATAATTTTGTGTAAGATATTTGACTGACTTAAGCTCACTTAATCTATGTCATTATTCATTTTCTCATTTATTACCTCTTGATACTCAATACCTCAGGGCCATTTACTTACAAAACTATCTTTCTTCCATTGAACTGATTTGTACTTCCCCCTGAAGTCATGTGGGCACATGCATGTGAGTCTCTTGCTGGACTCTGGTTCCATGGATGTCTCTTTTCCAATCCACTCAGCCAACTTCTCTTACTGTGTAACTCATTAGGACTTACTCTGTTCTCAGAATTGTTTTAGCATTCTAATTCTTTTAATCATGGCTTATTTAGAATAACATTGTCTCTGTCTCCAAAAACATTTCTAGGCTTGAGTGGGAAAGACACAGAACCTTATTGTGGATCTTACTGTAGGACAATGAGGTCATTTCTGTTTAGAGCCTTCCAACACATGTACAGTGTCTCTTCAGCTTAATCTTTGTATGTTCAGCATCCAACCTACATGTTTTGTTATATTTACACTTAAGTGTTTTATTTTTAAGTGACACCGCATTTCTACTGTCCACATACACGTGATTATTACTAGCAGAATGAAACAGTTCAGATGTTTATCTTATATCCTATGGCTTTCCTAAACTTCTATGTTTTAGGACTTTTTTCTTTTTCTTTCCTTCCTCTCCCCCTTTCCTTCCTTGTTTCTTCATTTTCTTTCTTCCTTCTCTCCCACTTTCTCTTTCTCTTAATTATTTCTTCCATTCCCTCTCTTCCTCCTTAACTCATTGCAGTTTCAGTTTTCCCCATTTCTAATCATTTATCCCCTCCCCCCCACACAGGCACACTCCTTTATTAACTCTTCTTGTCTTTCTTGGGATGAATATGTATGGCTCCAGCAGATACCATTGTCTTGTTTTCAGTCATAGAAAACAAAGCTCTTAGTCTTTCCCTGCTAATATTAC
>CABHPQ010167029.1:0-10660 GCA_902168405.1 Peromyscus aztecus
AATAAAGCTCTAAAAGGTAACCATGGCCTCTGACTCTTCCGATCAGCACTCTCCTCCGCTGGCATGGCCACTGAGCCACGGACAGCGCGCCGTTTAACCATCACAGAGGAGCTAGGAGCTCCAGGTTCTAGACCCTGGCTCTGGGACTGACAAGATGTGGGGGGAATCAAAACCCACATCCCTGTCAGTTCTCCAAGCTCCTGCCAGCGAACCTGGCTGAATATTCTAGAAATGTAACAATTTCTGTTGGTTTTCAACATGAATGAGCAAATGTCAACCAACCAGCTAACCAGTCGATGTGTGGCATCCCCACACCTCCTTGGGTACTCTGGTACCACAGGTTTAGAGCCCGGCACTGGTGCTAGAACACCAGCTCAGCCATTTTCAGCTGTGTGACTCAAACACTACACTTAGCCTCTCTGGTCTACTATTTCTCTCGTTGTAAAAATGGGGCTAATTAATTTTAACACTGTGTCTCCTGTGATTATTATAGGAGTTAAATTATATATAACAGAAGAGGCTTAATTTCCATTGCCTCAAAGTTAATAAGCACTAGATAAATGTCAGTTATGATTATTTCTTATGAAGCTAATCAACCCTATCAGGAAACCATTTACGTGAACTGATCTCACTGGTGAGGGCTTCATGTATTAGTAGGTGGGAGATTCAACAGCCAAAAGAGGTCAACAAGGAAGACAGGCTGGGAGAACCAGACAGAAAGGCAGGAAGAGATTGCCGCTGTGGGCAAGTCACACTCATATACAGCCTGGTCACCTCTCAGACCTAGAGTTTCTGATAATTTAAGAGTGCTTTTTTTTTAATTTTTAACTGAAAGTTCTTTGCTTTGGTTTGTGAAATAAATACTAAAGGGACAAAATAGCAATACAGTTACAAAAAAAAATTTTTTAAGAAAGAAAAGAGCAGCAGGAATGAGGCCAAGAGTGTGGGCCAGAGATACAGCTGTGGACTAGCATTCAGGAGCAGGCCCTGTGACCATCCTCAGGACTAGGAGGGTGGGGGGTAGGGTGGAACACAGGCCTGAGGAGAGGGAAGGCAATAATAAACAGAGAAATAAAAAGAAGGCAGATAGGAAATTTGCATTCTTTGAAGCTTGCTGCCCAATGCTTCAGGTCAGGATTTTGCACTGCTCTGCAAATCAGGGGTTCTGACCCCAAATCTCACCTTCTGTTTCTCCTTACCACACCTCAGGGGAGCCTGGTGGTCTCCAAAGTCAGCCTTTAAAAAACCCATATACCCCTTGGTGTTGCAGATACACAGGAACCGAAAACAGATAACACCAGCACCCTGTGTCTCTCCGGCTCCAAAACTTCCGTCCCAATATTTTTATCACTCACCTTCCCTTCAGTTGTAGGGTCTCTGTGTCCTCAAGGAGAGGAATCACGGATGCTCATGCACAGCCCCTCTCCAGCTAGCTTCCTTCCTTCCTTCCTTCCTTCCTTCCTTCCTTCCTTCCTTCCTTCCTTCCTTCCTTTTCTTCCTCCCTCCCTTCCCTCCTTCCTACCCTTCTCTTCCCTTCCCTTCCCTTTCCTTCCTTCCCTCCTCCCTCTTTTGTTTCTCTAGTTTTGTTTTTCTAAGCCCAGGTGCCTGTTGTGGAATATTAGTTGAAGATGTGTTACATTCGTTTATAGAATATTTAATGTGGAATATTTAATGATGCAAAGATGTGTTGCATTCTTTTGTGTTGCATTTGTTTAACTCTGTGAAGCTGTGTTACTGTGCCTGTCTAAAACATCCGTTTGGTCTAATAAAGAGCTGAATGGCCAATAGTCAGCAGGAGAAAGGATAGGTGGGGCTGGCAGGCAGAGGGAATAAATACGGAAGAGAAATCTGGGAAGAAGGAAGCAAGAAAAAGGAGGGACAAGAGAAGGAGGAGAGGAGGAAGTCAGGGGCCAGCCACCCAGCTATACATGGAGTAAGAAGTAAAGAATGGTATACAGAGTAGAGAAAGGTAAAAGCCCAGAGACAAAAGGTAGATGTGTGGCAATTTAAGAAAAGCTGGGGTAGAAACAAGCCAAGCTAAGGCTGGACATTTATAATAAAGATGGTTCTGAAAGGTCTCATCCACCCACTGAAGGCTTTAATGATTAGTTGGCTCTCACCCCACAGACATCCCTGCACATACTGAACAATGTGCCTGCATCACCTCTATGGTCCTTGAAACAATCTCCTAAGGGAAGTACTTCCATCACCCCTATTTTGTAAATGGGAAAAATGGGCTTGGAGAAGAAAAAGCATCTAGACTCCTATGCTAATAGGTCATGAAGCTACAAATCCAAAGTCAAGCTAGATTCACTCAGCCTTCGCCCCCATGCGTCTTTGTAAGTATCTTCATACTACATTGTTGCTCTTTCACTGAATTTGAGGAGCAGGAGGCAGGACTTTTTGGTAGAGGACTCTGGGAATACAGTGGCAGTCACTTATTTTCTCAGTGGTGCTTTGGATCACAAACAGCAACAGTGAATAAGATGGGGAAGTGGCCTGTGTGGTCCCGTACACATTCATATTCTTTTGTTTTGTTTTGTTTTTCGAGACAGGGTTTCTCTGTGTAGTCCTGGCTGTCCTAGAACTCACTCTTTAGACCAGGCTGGCCTCGAACTCGGAGATCTGCCTACCTCTGCCTCCCAAGTGCTGGGATTAAAGGTGTGTGCCACCACCCCCCAGCTTTTCATATACATTTAAAAGTGTCAAATGAGGCTCTTGAGAGTTCATCTGCAAACGTGAACTCACCTCAAATGAACGGCTGTGAATATACCCAATATATTCTAGACCCCAAACCTACTACTTACTTCTCCCAGGAAATGTTCACAGTCTCATGGGAAAGACAGGACACCTCAAAGAAAAGGGCACAGTAGCCATGAGCTAAGAGGCCAGAGCAACTACCTCTACTATGGGAGCCACAAGGAGGCTTTACCGACCCTGTAGCTGACTTTGAAACAAAGGTCAGGTAGAGAATGGGAGAAGGTGGTAAAGTCAGGAAACTTCTCCTCACAGTCTGACTGATGGCAGACACATTCACCTTTGGTGAGGTGGCCCATGGACCTCTGAGACAATGTTCCATACTGCTTCACTAGTTCACGCAACATGGCGGCTCCTCCACTAAACCCCAAGGAGGCTCTCAGAGTTGTAACAGATCCCAGCTCTCCAGGTGACAGAGCCTCGACTCAGAAGTCCCACGAAGGGTTAAGAAGTGACTGTGGAAAGAGGGAGAGGGCAAACACATCCACGCCCCTATCAGGCCAGCATCCTGAAAGCATGAAGCCCAGGATGCCAAGAATGGCTGTGTGTTGTAGAATTGCACTAAGCATTCACCTCAATTTATCACCCAATGAAAGAAAAATAGGAAAAAAAAAAAAAAAAGGCAAATTCCAAAAAGATGAGGCAGCCCTGAAATCGAGATAGAGAATGCCATGAACAACTCATAGCATGGAATAACTGAAATGGAATTTCCTCCCCGTCACTGGAAGGCACAGGACCTCAGCTCCAGTGAGGGGGGCCCTGGAGTCAGCCACGTGAATCAGCCCCTTGTTTGCAGTTCCAGGGAACCAGAGTCAGGAAGAGACTGGGTGTGGAATGTGTACTTTTCCCTTTCTTCAGCTATCACCCTTCCCCCCACCCCATCAAGTGTGCCCCTCTTACAGCCTCAGTAAACCTGAGGCTTGGAAGACTCCACATGCAGAATCCCTGAGGTGATGGGTCAGAAAGCGAAGTCCTTTCGAGTAGGGGGGATGTAAATCAGTCGCTAAAATGCTTGGGTAGCATGCATGAAGAACTGGTTTGGATGCACAACGCTTCATGAAACGAGGTATGGATAGTGGTCCATGCCTGTAATCACAGCAATCCGGAGGCAGAGGCTGAAGTTCAGGGTCATTCTCTGCTATCTAGTGAGTTTGAGGCCAGCCTGGGATACATGAGACCTTGTCTGAAGTGGAGGTGGGATAGGGATGGAGGAGAGAAAAGAGAGAGGGATGGGTTAAACTAGTGAGGACTCGATGGGAAAGTGCAGAGTTTTCTGGCTTGCTGACCCCGATCTGTTCATTGGAGGCACAGTGTAATCAGCTAGGAATTCAGGAAAAGTAGCCTGAACTGGGGAGCAAGGAGCGCGCTTCCTCTTACACTGGTCCTGCAAGCCACGCCTGCATTCGCTGTCTCCCAGCAGACCAAAAGAGTTGGGGCACAACTTCCTTTCATCCTCCTGAGCAATGGCTGGCTTAGGTTTATCTTTTCTAGAGACTCCAGGAGAACAGTGACTGTCAACAGAAAGGCTCCTGTCACCTCCCTAGGCTGCAAGGACTCAGCCTCGTGCAGGTCTGAGTGTCCTCTTGTGCACCTAGAGGCAGCAAACCTGCCATCGAAGCACTGAATGTAGACACTTGTGGTAGCAAGCAGTGATGTGGGAGAGTGGATTCAGAAGCTCCAGGGAAGGAATGTCACATTAGAGTCCTTGCTAGCTGGGGGACTGAACCCCACCCCCAGCCTCTATTTCAACACTTGCAATATGAGGATTATACAACCTCTAACTTTGGGAACTGCCAGAAAAATTAAATTGAACCCTGGTACATTAGGGGTGTTCAATAAAATAGCAGAATCATGTAAAATCCTGGCCATCAGGGCCCCACATCTACATCTTCAACCATCACAGTGATGACTTTGACATTTCATACATGCATGAGCAACAGGCTCACACCAGCCCACTGAAGCATCAGGAAGACATGGGCTTCACCAAGCAACAAAAGAGCCCACTGCCTCAGTCTCCCCCGCAAGTCTAACATGGGAAGCAGAGGGTATCAGATATGTTGTTTAAGCCATTTATCGCTGGTTCATCGCACCAAAGGGGGCCCCCGATCTGATCAGCCTTGCCTGGATTTCCCCTTTGCCCTGTTGTTTGTTATTATCTAAACATTTATCATCCTCAGGAAGATGCAAATGCTATGTGAATTCACAATGTACTGTCAATGAAACCCTCCCAGCCATTTGGAGGATTTATCTTCGTGCTAACTAGAGAACAAATGAAAGCCAGGAATGTCTTAATTAACTCCATAAGCATCAGCTGGGTATTTCTTCCCCCCACCCCACCCCCTGTCTTGCTGTTAGTCAATGAAGACAGGGAATCGACAGAAACACATCCCAGGTAGTTACTAGGAGGGCCTTGCTGTGAGGGCAGGGCAAGAAAGGAACTCCCATTTGAAAGACTGGCTTGACTCATCCCAAGAGCTGTCATAGACTGGGATCCTCTGCAAGCTCCTGACCCTCTCTGCGAGATCACTTGTAAGTTGGTAGCCAGAAGAAGGTTTTGCCAAGCCCTTGGTTTGTGTTGTGGCTGTCCTAACTGTATTCGATTTAACCCCAAACACTTCCCTGCAAAGAGAAACTGTTACAGCCCACTTTACAGGTGAAGAAGCAGAAAAGGAACTTGCCTGAGACTGTCACAAGTTGATATTCAACCAAGGCCACCCAGATTACTTGTCCTCAAGTCACTACTCTAGGTTAATGAGACAGAAAATATTCAAAACTGTGATGCTGAGGAAGGCCAGGGTGGGAGACTGGCTGGACTTCCGTTTCCTCACTTTTGAAATGAGGACGGAAACCATTCATAGGACTGCTACAATGGATCAATGAGATAAAGCCAGTAAAACACTGTAAAGACTAAAAAAGTACCTGAACAGTAGGACAGAGTGATGTCTCGGCACACTGCCCTACACTGAGGAGGTGCTCCCTAATCATTCAGGGAATCTGGAGAGCTAAGCCCTGACTGGGCCAACCTTGTAGCTTTCTTGGGAGGATTAAGGTAGGACTGAATGAGAAGGCTGACTTCTCAAGAATGGTTTCCATCCACCTTAAGGAGAAGCATTTTTCTACAGTACCAGCACTCTCGGATTGTCATGTCTATGCATGACACATAGTTGCTTCTTTGCACAGTTGTGGCCCTCCTGAGGATGCAGTGCCTAGCTCTGACAGCTCCTGGGATGACCACGTAACCTTCCCTCTTTGTTCCTTCAGAGAGAAGTAGGCTTGTCCCCTCAAGCTCCAGGATAGGCCCCAGTAAAGCCTGCCTGGGGACAGAACTGCTCCTCTCCTCATGGTATGTGTCTCGGATGAAGCAAAAGACTGAGCTGCTAACACTAACAGTTAGCTTGACTGGTCACAAAACCACAGCACAAATAAGAACTGCCAATCTAGGCAGGGTATACATGTCACACTGTAATCCCAGCCCTTGAAAAGCTGAGTCGGGTCTACCAACACAAGTTCAAGGGCAGCTGGGGTTACGTAATCACCACAACATTAAAACAACTGCCGGTACTCATGGACAAGAAATGCAGGTCCAGAAGGAAATTCTCCCCTCTAGAAGGGGCTCCCCCAGGCATACATTACATGAGTGATGCACCCTCAATAGCCATGGAGCCCCAGCAGAGACTGTAAAGCTCAGCAAACAGAAGACTAGGCATGAGGACCCTGCTGATGCCATCTATTAATGTGCCAAATAGAACAGGGAAGGGAGGTACGCCTATATACCAACCCAGCCTTGTGCCTCAAAGCAGCATGAGGCGTCAAGCCATTAGGCAAAAACTGGTCCAGTCCAACTGGTTCAGGGTCTATATAGTAATATTTCATTGCGGAGGACACTTAAGATGCCAAGAGGAGACATCACAGAACACAGTTATTTTCTAATTAGCATCCCTCGGTGTTCCATTTCTAATCATGTACAGAGAGAGAGAGAGAGAGAGAGAGAGAGAGAGAGAGAGACCACCTCTCCAGTTTTCCATGTGTGACTTTCTTTCTTTCCTTTTCTCTTGTCTCTCTTAAGATTTTCCACTTCCTTCCAGAAATTTCCAATCCTGAATTTCCACAAGCAACTGTGCTGATGCCCCCTGAGATGTCCTGCTAGGGGGATCGCAATCATTTCCTTTTTCCCCAGTGTTCCTGGGCTGAGCCAAGTTGTGGAACTGCCTAGAGTCCTCATCTTCAACTAAGATGGCTCCTCACGGAGTCATGGCAACCTTACCTCCCTGCCCAAGGAGGAGCCCCTTTCTCAACATGCCTAGGGTACCCAGCACACCAGATCTGCAATGGTGCCTGGGCCCTTCGTGCCTGGATTGGTGGTATCGGCAAAACTGACACCTCAAGTGGCCTTCCAGCATGATAGCTACACTGCTCTTCCTCACCTCTGCAACCGCTCTCTTTTCCTGTTCTTGCAGAAGGACCCCCAACTTACTGTTCCTTCCATGCTCTGACTCTGGAGTATCCCTGCATATTTATTTATCTAGTCTCCTTCCAGAGTTTAGCCCACATAGTTATATCCTAAGCAGTATCAGGTACCAGACCCTACCGATAGACACAGGAACACAGATGTGTACCATCCACTCCTGTCCCTCCAAGAAGTTCCCTAAGCTTCTTGGGAGAAGAAACTCAAAAAGCTGATGGCTCTACCTAGAAAGCCAGGTGGCCACATGTAGAAAGATTGCAAATATGTGCCCTACATTCTGGACTCCTGGGGACACATTCTGTTGTGTACCTAGACACTCACTGCAGGCCCGCTTGCAAAAGCAGGATCCCACAAGTGACACCACCACCACCCCCACCACCCCCAGCCAAAGCCCGGATTGAACAGACAACACACCATAGTCAAGCCCAATGCTGAATGACACCGTACCACCTGCCTAAGAACTGCTGAAACACAAGTCATGGTGCCCAGGAAGGCCTCCACACAGATGTGAACCAGAAGGGCACGGCTTGACCCACTGGACCCAAGTCCAAGAGTAGAGCTTCTGTGAACACAGGCAGGACAGCATCTCTCTGTCTTAGGTTTTGTTTTCATTTATTTCATCAAAGGCACTGGCCCAAGGCAAACAAGCCACATCCTCTCGGCGGCGTGTGTTAATCCTGTGGGTGGGAACAGTGCGTTTGTCAAGTGGCCCTTTGTGACTTCCACTGTCTAGATAACTCACATTACACAGAGAAATGGCCTCCAAATTCCGAAGCAAATTCCTGAAGAAGGATAGACTTTCTGGGAGCCGCAGAGAACTAACTGGGAGGCTTCCCAGTGTCACAGGAAGAGGCAAGGCTGCAGGGTGCTATCAGCCACAACCACTGTGTGGCTCCAGCTCTGAGGCGGGCAAGGGCTGCATGGCCTGTAAGGAATTTGCCAAGTCACCTTCTCTGTCACTGGAGGCTCTGGACCCTGACGTTCTGTTCTGCCATCACCCGCTGTGGATCTCCCACAGTTTCACATCCAGAACTCAATTGTCCTCTCGGCATCTACCCAAGTATCACAACACCTAGCCAGGCACCCCAAGTCAGAGCCTCCCCAAAAGTCCTAAGAACTGCCTTAGCTGACTTGAACTCAGAGCCTGGCAAAGTAGAGTTGGATCATGATTTTGCTAAACATTAAGCTCGAGGAAGAGAGTTACACCTGGCTGGTTTCCCACTTCAGTGCTTTTAATTTTACCATAGCCAGCTTCAGAAGGGAGGAGAGGAAGGTCCAGAGAGGCCAACTGATCTATCGGAGGCCACACAGCCAAAAAGCTGTTGTACTTCGTTAGTACCAGGTTTTCTGATACTCCAACTGTTCCTCAGAGCAGTTCTCCGTCTAGAAAATTTTTACTATTATAAGTCTTTTCATGTATCCTAAACATACAACGAAGAGTTTCTGGTGACCAGGGATGAAGAGAAAGCTGGAAGCTTGTGGCTGGATGTTTATTCTTTTAAGTCATCAGGTCTTGCTAAATAGCCCAGAGCCTTGTCTCTTCAGTGAGCCAAACACTGGGAAGAAGAGGCCCATACTCACCCATTCTGACCTTGGTTTCCAGGAGCCACAGCCTAGTCTTGCTCCACTGCAGGCAAGATCTTTGGCTCAGTGACTATAATGCCTCTAAACTCACTCAGGGATACAAGGGCTTGGGGAAAGGGTAGGAGGTCACACAGATGGCCTCTTGGAATCTGCCCCCTTTGTTAGTTCTGAATACTCACAGGAAGAGGAGCCTGTGTGATCCTCAAACCCACAGACTGTGGCTAGAAAAGTGCACCAGCCTACAGGATCTTCCTTGAGGAGGAACTAAAAGACAGACACCAGCACCCCCAGTCCTGGTGCAACTCAAAGGCTTTAGGGTTTGCAGATGAATTAAGTAGGGCGC
This sequence comes from Peromyscus aztecus, assembly GCA_902168405.1. Taxonomy (NCBI): domain Eukaryota; kingdom Metazoa; phylum Chordata; class Mammalia; order Rodentia; family Cricetidae; genus Peromyscus; species Peromyscus aztecus. The sequence continues at coordinate 9,150 of CABHPQ010167029.1, forward strand.
AGTGGAGGGAGAGCAACCAGCTATGAAACAGCAAAACTGCAGAACCTGACCGATTTTGCTCCAAAGGTAATCTTTCAAAGGAGCATTGAGAGTTGAGTGTGATCCAAGCACTCCACTGTACTTAGGAATGAATACTCAGCTGGGCGGTGGTGGCACATGCCTTTAATCCCAGCACTCAGGAGGCAGAAGCAGGAGGTTCTCTGCAAATTCAAGGCCAGCCTGGTCTGCAGAGCGAGTTCCAGGACAGCCAGGGCTACACAGAGAAACTCTGACTTTGCGGTGGAGGGGGAATAAACACTCTAACATAACTTCTCTGTATTATCACATGTACTACCTGTCAATATCACAGCTTAGGACACAGTAGACATGAACTACCCATGTGAAGGTCTTCTTTTATATTTCCTGGGCAACCCAATGAAAACGCTGTCCATCTGCTGTCTCCACAGCCTCATACAAATATTACATCACATAACAAGCTGCCCTCCAGTGTTTATGATCCAGGAGAAGTTTCTTTCAAAGACAAACAGGTTTCCTTATTTAAAGGAAGGACAAATGACAGCTTATGGGCCCTTGGCCAGTTCTTGTAAATAAAGTTTTATTGGCACACAGCTACACCCACTCATTTACATACTGCCACTGGCAGCTTTCCAGAAGTAGAAGTAGTGTAGATGAGTGGTGGGGATCTGCAAGGCTCCCAAAGCTGAAAATATTTACTTTCTAGCCCTGGATAGGAAAAGTTTGCCAAACTTTAATTTAGACAGAAATATAACCCACTCAGCATGCTGTGCTAACTAGGAAACCCACAGCTACACTGAACGTTCAGTTTCCGAGAGGCATGACACATCCTCAGCATTTTCTTATTTCTCTGTGTCTGTGTATTTTGATCTTCCAATTCTACTTCAACATTTACTTAAAAATAACTAATATTCCCTGAGTACATGTTATATGCCAAAAAACACTGACTCAGGCACTCAAATGCGTACTTTTATTTAATTCTCACTGTAAAGCCGTGGGGAAGATAACAGCCTCCAGTCATTGAGGAGAAATGAATGAAGGAGATGAAGTCACCAGCTGACTGCACAGTGGGAGTATTTACTAAGCTGTGATTCAACCCAGAGTAATGGAGGGGCTGACTGGAACACTCCGGGTGTTCAGGATGCACCAGAGAGTGGACAGGGCACACAGTGCCTGCAATCAATGCCTCATGTGATTATAAGATGCTCTGAGGGGCTGCGAAGACGGTCTAGTGGTTAATAGTACTGGTTGCTCTTCCAAAGGGCCCTGGTTCAATTCCTAGCACCCACATGACAGCTCACAACTGCCTGTAACTCTAGTTCCAGGGGATCTGGCCTGCAGGCAGTGCGTGCACACGCAGTACAGACATACACGCAGGTAAAACACCCATACACATAAAATAAAGAAAAATAAATAAGATGCTCTTGGTAGGGCAGGTTTTCTGTTGTCGTGTGTGTGTGTGTGTGTGTGTGTGTGTGTGTGTGTGTGTGTGTGTG
>CABHPQ010167029.1:10670-31318 GCA_902168405.1 Peromyscus aztecus
GTGTGTGTGTGTGTGTGTGTGTGTGTGTGTGTGTGTGTGTGTGTGTGTGTTGCTGCAGATCAAGGTAAGCAGCCACCTCATAAGGAATCTTCCAGACTCAGAGAGAAGCACCATGGCCCACAGTCTCACCAGACGCTAAGCAGCTACCCATGTCACAGACTCTAAGATTCTGCTCCTGCAATGTCATGAGCTTCCCATAGCCACAGTACCACACCTGTAAACAAGGACCAACACTGCATACAAGTCAAGGTCCCTTTAAGGCTAAGAGGCATACTTATACTCTGGAAATTAGGATCATCTTTCATTAAGTTAGATTCCTATGCTCTTAGCGGTCCAGTGATATATGGGACATCAAAGACCTCAGCCCCAGCTACAGTTCTTTACAAATGTATTAAAGCACACACACACACACACACACACACACACACACACACACACACACACATATACATTTTTCTCTAAAACAGGCTTGCCTGTCTGCAACCAAAATCATCTTCAGTCCATATCGACCCACTCAGAGAAACACTTGCCAAGCAGCAGTGGGGGTGGGGAGGTTGACAAGGCTAAGTGTAAGCACAGCTCTTCTGGGACCTCCAAGGAGAACCAGGATGACCTTGGCAACTATCTAGATCTCTCTACCTCACTGTCTTCAAATGTGAAGCAGAGGGCCACACCTACCCCACCAGATGAGGTCGTCCAGTGGGCTTAGTTCAGCTCATACTCAGCCCCACAGAGCGCACCAAGAGCCCTAGAGAAGAAAGAGGCTCAGATTTTTTTCACTTCAAATCTGTGCCGACCCTCTGGGGCTCCCAGCACCCCTGTATGGGGACAGGTCCAGGGTGCTATCTCCAGGCTAGAGGAGCTAGGGAAAGAGCTAGAGCGTGTGCATCCATCAGCACAGAAGCCCATTAAGGAAAACCAGTCTCGCCGGGCGGTGGTGGCCCACGCCTTTAATCCCACCCAGCACTCGGGAGGCAGAGGCAGGCGGATCGCTGTGAGTTCGAGGCCAGCCTGGGCTACCAAGTGAGTTCCAGGAAAGGCGCAAAGCTACACAGAGAAACCCTGGCTCGAAAAACCAAAAAAAAAAAGGAAAACCAGTCTCGATAATAGCACTCAACAGGACACATGCCCCATCAGGCAGCCGAGGAATGATTGAGGAGGTGAACCAGAAACAGAAATGCAGCCTACTGTTGCGGCCACAAGAGGGAAAGGCAGAGCTTCCAGGGGCCTTAGAGTCACCAGGACCAACACCACCACAACCAATGCCACCAGCACCACCAGTACCAGAGCAGTAATACTGCCAACATCGAAAGCACCAGCACCAACAGTGCTAATCATCCTGGTGAGATCTGTGGTCTCTGGGCGTGGTGATGCAGGCTGTAGGTCCTGGAAGCTACATTCTGGTGTCCTGCCTGTCTTGCCATTTGTCGTCCTATAGAAAGCGTCGTAATGACCCTTTCATTCCCAAGCACCTCAGCTTAGAAGGAAAATCCACATAGTTTTGAAGATGCAGGCCAGAAGAAAAAAGGTGACCTGCCCCACGTTACAGTCACTAGAGGGGATAAGAAGGAAGCGGAAGTCACATCTCTCGGCTCCAGGCAGTGTGGTCCATGGCTGTGGAATCAGGCAACACTGTGTTCCCCGGGGACACTACTTCGCCTCTCTGTACTCATCCCTGTAACGGTAGCCCAGATGTCTAACAGTGTCAGTCTGCCCCATGGCTCTGTTCTGACGCATGTGTGGTTCAGTGTTTGCCAGGCATCCTGCACAGAGGCTGGCCTAATAAATGGTGATATTTGCTACATCCGTGTCCACAGGATGTAGCCTTGAGCCACCGTCTTATTTCTCACGATTATGGTTCTGTGTATTTTTTTTTCTTTTTTTCTTTTCCTTTTTGTGGAGCTGGAGCCCACCCTCACCCTCTTGTGAGAAGTAGGAGATAAAGAGAACCACCACAAAAGGGTCATTCGAGGGAGTAACCAATAAACGAAGAGAAAGGGAGCTGCGAGCCGCGTGATAAGTGAGGTGCAGCTGTCACAAAAGGAGAATGGGGAGAGAGGGTATAAAGACATGAAGAGGCTAAGAGCCTCAACGTCCCCTCCCTGACATGACTCCACTCACCACCCCGGCTCAGGCAGATCCATAAGCAGTGCTCCAAATGCCCCATCCAACAAGGCCTCACTTCCCAAAAGCACAGATCCCCCTAGACCATGAGTGCTGTTCTCCCAGCCTGATCCAACTCCAGCCCCATTCCCAGTCCTGGGACTCAAGTCCTAAAGGAGTCCCTAAAGTCTTTTTTCTCAGGTACAGAAAAGAGGACTCTAGGTGGTTTTTTTTTTTTTGGTTTTTTTTGTTTTTGTTTTTTTGTTTTGTTTTGTTTTTCGAGACAGGGTTTCTCTGTGTAGCTTTGCGTCCTGGAACTCACTTGGTAGACCAGTCTGGCCTCGAACTCACAGAGATCCGCCTGGCTCTGCCTCCCGAGTGCTGGGATTAAAGGCGTGTGCCACCACCGCCTGGCCTGGACTCTAGGTTTTAAAGGCTCAAGAGCAACTACAAGAGTAAATCCCACCACTTACACCTCCAGACCTAGAAGAAAATTTTCCCCCCTCAGCTGACCCTACTAGTCCTGCATAAAACACCAAGCAGTCATGCCTCTAGCTTCTAACTTGGCCTTCTCTGGCATATACCTATGCAAATCACAAGCCTCAAGGCTCTTGACTATAGAGTGGAGACACACTACCCCGCTGAGGGACTGCTGGACCCCATTACACACTTGTTCTGAAGGACCATGCTCCTATTCTCTGTGGGGCTGCAAGAAAACCACAGTGGGTCACCATCTCATCAGACCAACTCTGCTGCAGCAATGTACTTACTATGTGTCTAGCCTTTAAGTAAGACAGTAAGGCTCTCAGACTCCTAAAGCGTAAAGTCAGTGCACATCCAGGACCTATGAATAACAGCAGACCATAACCACAGGACTCTGTTCGCATGAGCAGTTCAAGAAGGCCCACCTAAGAGTTTATCACTGTCGCACTGGACCTAGAAGCCCATCCCAAGCAGACCCTATCTCGAGTGCCACTTTGGCAGCCAAATGGTGACCCTGAGCACTATGCTACTTCCTACTGGAGCTATCACTCACAGTCCTGTGGGTAGCCTGGCACTACAGTGAATATCCCTGGGTTCTAGCAACCTTGCAACCCCCAGAAGGGCCAAGCTTTCTGCCAGTAAAACTACAGAACTATGAGAGCCTCGGTTGTCAAGTCCACTACTCCTTCCCTCCAGCTGGCAGAAGGCTCCTTTTCCTTGCCTTGCTGATTGCAGGCCTGAAGCTCAGCCTTCCCATGGGTTTCGAGAAATATGACCCTTTTAACGGACTATCCAGGCCAACCCACAGAGTCCGGTGCAAAGTCTAGCACTGTTTACCATGCAGTGCTCAGAAATTTTTTCAGGGCCGAGTAACACTCACCCTCCCCAGGAGCTGCCCTGCACTGGTACTGCCCTGACCCCGTGGTCAAGCTTCAGGCACATGTTTCGCACGTAATTCCAACCCTGTGATAGAAGAGAATACAAACTTCAACCACGCTGAAGAGGGGCACCCAACCGTCACTTGCCCTGAGTCACATAGGGTAGTAGAGATTTAAACCCAGAACAGCCACCTGCGGACACACACGTCCCACGGTAACAACCATTTGGTCTCATGTTCTCAGCTCTAGGCATAGAGCCAAGAAACGATTCTATTGTGTTTGTCTCCCCCATGGAACTGCCAGTCTTAATGCATTAACCATCACATCTTCATCTATCCTTTCTGCAGTGTGAGTACCCACTGAGTCTCAGAGACACAGACATCCTCCTCAGGCCTCGGCCTTCAAGACACTTACAGTCTAGAGGACAAAAATAGAAATAAGAACCTTCAATCAATAAGTAACCATCAACATGGGGAATAAGGGTGGCTCCAGGCAGGATTCTCTTTTTCTCATTATTATTATTGTTGTTGTTGTTGATATTTGGTGTTTGTTTGTTTGTTTGTTTGTTTTCATTGTATATCAGCCCTGGTTGTCCTGGAACTTACTCTGTAGACCAGGCTGGCCTCCAACTCAGAGATCTGCCTCCTGGGATTAAAGGTATGTACCACCGCCCCACCCCCAGCTCTTATTTTGTAATTAGAAAGACTTTTACTTTTTGTCTTTCTCCCATAGGTTCCCAGCATCACACCAGATACATAAATGGACACAGAGGACAGTAGATCTTCTCCTAACAGTCACATCAATAGAGAGCTCTCAACTACCAGCCAGGAGAGCCTGGCCTAAAGCACAGGAACATGCCAGAGACACTTCGTCAAAAGGAGATGGGTCTTGGGGACTTACATTTTAGAGGGAGCTCCAGGATGCCCAAGAGATCAGAGCAAATATTCTCATGGAGTCAAGGGTAGAGATACAGTCTTCTCAGCTAAGGTCCTTGTCCCCAGTGGGCATCCAGGCTCAAAGAATCCGTTAGGCCACTTGTAGCATCCCAAGGCAAGCCAGGTGTGTTATTCCAGAAGCTGCATCCACCAGCATTACTCCCCAGGCAACTGCATCTTACTGTAAATCCACAGGGTTGGGAAGATCCCCAAGTGAGGCTCCATGTGGTCTGCAAGCACAGCCTGCTGGAGGGCATCTTTGTACCATAGTCATGTGAGGGTCAGGCCTGAGACAAGAGAGGAGGAGAAAACAGTGTTGGCACAATCACAGACTACAGCAGCAATCATCACTCCTTCCTTTTATTTGACACTGAGCACAAAACACGCCTTGTGACACTGGTACCCAAATACAGGTGAGTGGGAGGCCTAGGAGGAAAGGGTGTGGTGGGAGAAGAGCCTTCAGGGAGAGCCGCTAAGCCATTGGCTAACTCCGGGTAAGGGCACTTTAGCTGCAGGAGGATGCACAGAGCTGCCCCCGGAGGAGGAGAGTAGAACCTGACTGTGCCCACAGTGTTGATGAAGAGAGAGTTTATTGGCTTGCCTGGACTCACAAAAGACAGGCCTGGCACCTAGCCAGGCTCCCCTGCAGGTCTGAAAGTTCCCAGTAGGGAGCTACTAGGTTTAGAGGCTTAGGGGTCAGCTGGTCGGAAGTCAGTCTTTGTTTTGTTTCTTTTTAAAGGCGACCACATAAGGCTGGCCTGGTTCCAGGTCCTGCCCTGCTCTGTGAGCTGTTTCTCCAGGACAGGGCCTGGGGCGTATTACTTCTCTTAGTCATTCAGCAATTCCTGGTTCCTTCTCGGCTGGTCCAGCTACTATGTCTTTGGCTCCTCAATCCAGTGCATTCACATTATCCCAGAGATCACAGTTTGGGGCCTGGACTTCCCCAGCCACCTGAGAGCACTAATGGTCCTTCACGGAGCATCTGTCATTTATCCTGCTAGGAGCCCTGGCCTACCACATCCCACATAATGCCCCAACCATCTGGGATTCTCTAACAAAGTTTACAGAATAATACTTGGAGGCACAGACCATTGAGGGTGATTCACACTAGTCCGAGAGCATCCAGAAGCTAGGCAGTCTGTCTTCCGATGTCTGAGCCTCGATAAGGTGTCCTACGTTATCCTGTGAGGAATACCTATCCAAGATGGCTCTAACTAAAAACTCAGATATTTCACACATATGCAATCCCATTTAATCTTCACACATGCGCACAAAGCTGTGGGTTATAAACTGTCATTATTTGGTTGCTGAGATAAGAAACTTGAGGTCCAGGGCAGCAACTGAGAGGAGCCTGTAGTCCATTCTGTCAGAAGGAAGACATAAAGGAGAGGCTGGGGGGTGGGGGGTGGGGGAGGCAGCCGTGATTTACACCATAGCCTCAGTTAACAGTAGGGGAGAAGAGGGGGAGCGTATTATTAAATATTTACTGAGGCCCACAGGCAAATCTGAAACCAGGTTTATTTTGTCGTGGTCAAGTCCATTAAAGTTCTGTCACCTGCGGAAGAATTATCACATGGCTGGTTGAGTATTACTGTAGCCAACTAACTGGTAGCTTCGGACCAAGGGCAGAGGCGGCAGCGTGGATGCTCAAGAGAAAAGGGACCACACCATACTCTCACCTGCCAGACAATATCATGGGGGGCTTGCTACATGAGGGCTTGAGGCATCCTCAAACCCAAATGCTTCGCTCATAGAGAGTATTCTCATTGCACCTACTGCTTACAGGCTGTGGAGCTAAAATGGAGAAGACAGACCCCAGGGACCAGCCACTTCATGGAGCAGACAGGCATTCTGTAGATGATTGTCTAAAAGTGATACACAGGGAGGAAGCCAGGTGGTGGTGGCATACGCGTTTGATCCCAGCACTCAGGAGGCAGAGGCAGGCGGATCTCTTTGAATTCATGGCCAGCCTGGTCTACACAGCAAGTTCCAGAACAGTCAGAGCTGTTACACAGAGAAAAGCCCTGTCTTGAAAAGCAAAAAATAAAAAAAAAAAAAAAGGAGGGGGGGCTCCGCAGGGACACTGTCATACAAGTCTACTTATGTGGAGTAGATGCGTGCCCTCTGGGTCTAGGTTCTCTGCCTCATCACATCATCTTCTCACAGCCTACTGCGGTCAGCTGGCCACGCCTGGAAGGCATCCAGGAGGAGGCTCATCAGGAAGCATGCTCTAACTCAGTGACACAGAAATGGCCCCACTATAAAATACAGCCTCGGGGCCTTTCTCTTGGCTGGGTCCCTTTCCTCCCTGTCTCCCAGATTGTCAGGCCCAAATGTGTCACTTCCTTCGTGACCCTCCCTCCTGGATATTGGTTCCAGCTGACCCCTTCCAGCAGACACTGGTAAGAAACACAAGCTGCTTCCGTCCCCTACACGACACCCACAAAGGAAAAAGACCTTTGTGTATCGACTCCCTTGAACACAGGTGGACTGAGGAATGCTTTGCAAGCTGCAGGGTCAATCCAAGGTGTGGTCCCCAGAGAAGGAGGGACAGATTCCTGGCATCCGTTTTATGTCTCAGTGTGTATGACTTCGTGTTCTCCCCTCTCTCCCTCAAGGTCGTCTCCACACTACATGTATGTATGTACACACATCTGAGTTTCTCACTCCCCTTCTCTATCTTCCAGAACTGTCCACTCTGCTGTTAATATCAGTAGATGTCAATTCTAATGCCTGGATAATTCAGCCAAAGGACCACAGTACTGACTGCAGGACCTGAAAAACAGTCCTGGGAGGTCAGGCTGGCCCAGCCTCACTGCCCTCCACCCGCTCTTAGTTGGAAAATTAAGATTTCTTAAACACAGCAAAGAAGACATCTCCTTCCCTCCCTCACTGGAATACAGAAGCAGCAGCGACCAAGACACTTTCCTGTATTCCAGAGACCACATCTTGTCTACCCCAGGAAGACTCATCAGGATCTGGTCCTAGGCAACGCTGTAAGTAGCCTCCTGCAGACTCCATTTTTGCTTATTTCCTTTCTTCCCCAAGGTGCTGGATTAACAAGGATCAGCTGCTTTAGAATCCCCGAGCCATCCAGCACTGGTTCCTCCTCACACCCATGCATTCAGGAAACAGAACATGAAGTGACCCAGTAAGCAGAGTGGGACCCAATAAGCCAGAACGTGAGTCCCCATGTGGAGTCATGGCCTTGGTGGCTTCTGACACATCCTTTGAAAGTATCTCTTTTAGGCACTGGGGAGATGTTCCTATAGAGTCAGAACTGGATTCAGTTCTCAGCACCTACATGGTGGCTCACAGTCTGTCCTAGGGGATGTGACACCCTTTTCTGATCTCCACTAGCATCAGGCACACCCATGGTGCATATACATGACATGTAGACATAACACCCAATGAGTAATATAAATCTTTAAAAAGAAAGAAAGACAGCTGGGCAGTGGTGGCACATGCCTTTAATCCCAGCACTTGGGAGGCAGAGGCCGGCAGATCTCTGTGAGTTCAAAGCCAGCCTGGGCTACAGAGAGAATTCTAGGACAGCCAGGGCTACCCTGACTTGACAAAAAGGAAGGAAGGAAGGAAGGAAGGAAAGAGGGAAGGATTTCTGTTCAATTAAGAGAGAGGAGCCTCCTCTGGGTTCATCTGTTGAGATATACGGAATAGACAGAGTACTAAGCATGTAGTGCTCTCACAACCCAATCAGAGTCACCATCACCCTGGACAACTGGGACCATCATGAACGAAGCTTGAGAGATGCAAATTGAACTCACTGGAGTTGGCCAAGGGAACAAAGGCTGTGAAGGTTCACCTTTCTCTCCGATTTGACCCACTGAGAATCATGAGGGAGATCAGCAGAGCACATCTAAAGGTGTGCCTGGGAGGGTGTTTGCAGGGAGGATTAACTAAGGGGGTCAGATCTGCTTTGAATGTAGGCATTTCTATCCCATAGACTCAAGTCTGTGTGAAAGAAATGGGAAAGGCAGCCTCTTGCCGGCATCTGCCTTTTCCTGGCTGGTGGAAGAGCACCACTCTCCTATCACAATGGTCTTAGCCCTCTGAAACAGTGAGCTAGAATAAATCTGTGATGGCTACTCTTGGTTGTCAACTTGCCTCCATTTGAAATTAACTAAAACCCAAATGATTGGGCACACCCGTGAGGGGTTTTTTTATTATTATTATTCTTTTTTTGTTTTGTTTTGTTTTTTTTGTTTTGGTTGGTTGGTTGGTTGGTTGGTTGGTTGGTTTTTTTGAGACAGTTTCTCTGTGTAGCCTTGGCTGTCCTGGAACTCACTATGTGGACCAGGCTGGCCTCAGACTCGTAGAGATCCATCAGCATCTGCCTCCCAATGGCTGGGATTAAAGGTGTATGTTTGCCACAACATCCAGCTTGAGAGATTTTTTTTTTTTCTTAATGAAATCATTTGAATTGGGAAGACCCACTTCTAATCCAGATCTTTGGCATGAGAGAACACACCCTTAATTCAGATATTTTGCATTGGGAAGACCCACCTTTAATCTGGACCACACTTTCTGCTGACAGCGTATACAAAGGACATAAAAGAAGGAAGCTTGGCTCTCACTAGCAAGTCCATTCCTTCACAGGCATTACAACCTACTGGATTCCAGTATACACTGAAGAGCAGCTGAGACAATCAGTCTCATGAAATGAACAACTACTGGATTCTTGGACCTTTCACTGGTAGATAGTCATTGTTGGATTAATTGGACCATAGCCTGTATGCCATTCTGATGGGATTTATTATATACATTACATATATATGTATATAATTTATATATATGTATATATCTTAAATATATATATATATCCATTCTGTAAGTTCTGTTCTTCTAGAAAACCCTGACAAATACAAAATCCTTCATTTAAGCTGTTTTTTCCCTCTCAAGTATTTGTTCATAGACATAATAAAACTGAGTCACACAAAGGGTTTGGTTTCCTTATTTACAAGACTGCTCAGAACAGAGCAGGCAGGGCCAGCAGCTCCTGGGGGGGCACTGTAAGCCTTAGCTGGGGAGAACAGATCCAGGCTAGTTAAGGACTTCCTACCACCTCTGGAGAAGCCGATAAAGGAGTTAAACCTCCTTGCTCAGTTCTCCCCCAGCCACTAAGAGTACTAAGTATAAGACACTCTCCTCAAGACCTCGAGGTTACCTCGGGACACCCCTCTCCTGGAGTATGAGAAGGGCTCAGAGGGGCAGCCTCTGGGCCACAGGAAGTTGAGAGAGAAAGTAGTCAGCTCCCTGCAGGCTGGAGGAAGACCACAGGAATGTCAAGAAAGGGAAGGGTTAGTATGTAGTGAGGAGAATGAGGACTTTCTTTTCTATCCCAGGACACAGCTAGTTGTCTCATCTGATTCTAAGCTGCTTAACATTCAGACCACAGTGATGACGATTCCCCAAGCTCATATCCATAGAGCATCATGGAGACCGGAGGCCTTGCATACCAATAGCCCCAGCACAGTGAAACCTCCTACCGCCCCTAGCAGGCAGGAACCAGCCCCATCCCTGCACTGAGAGCAGAATGAGTCACAGGAGTGATGATAAGATGGACTGGAATGAAGGCTCCCTATCCCAACCCGTAGACATTCCATTCCAGCTACTACTGCACAGCACATCTCACACAATAACCTTCTTCCGGACCCGTCCATCCCCTTAGTGACTTCTCATTCAACAAAGCCCTTTTCATCCCCCATGTAGCCACTCCCAATCTTCTCATAATCCCTTGTGACTGACCCCAAGACTAATCCATCACTGTCCCTTCCCAGTGCCCGCAGGGCATGACATCATTGATTTTAAACCCCAAGCCTGTTGTCATTTCGGGTCCATGGGTGTAGTATGGACTTCAGTACGGAGAAGTAGGATGATCTACAAACATGAGGACACAGATGTATGCTCTTCATCCTGAGCCGCACATTGCTTGGCACATCCCAAGACCTCTCTCAGTCGTAAAGCTGTGAGTGGCTTAGGACCATGACAAAGCCTCAGATCCACATCATCTAATGAGCCTGGCAGCTGCTCAGTGTTCAGGGAACATCATGAGACCAGACATGCTGGCACACACTTGTAATCCCTGTAAACTCAGATGCTCTAGTGCTGAAGCAGGGGCATCACAGATTCAAACTCTGTCTGACCTACAGAATTAGTTCAAAGACTAGCAGTTAAGCAATACTCTATCTTGATTTTGTTTAATCTTTAATAATTTTTAAGGGGCTCAGTTGAGGATTGTAGCTCCATTGTAAGAGTGCTTCTTGAGGGACTGGAGAGATGGCTCAGTAGTTAAGAGCACTGGCTGTTCTTCCAGAGGACCCGGTGTTCAATTCCCAGCACTCACATGGCACCTCACAACTATCTGTAAACTCAAGTTCCAGGGGATCCAACACCTTCACAGACATACATGTAGGCAATATACCAATGTACAGAAAATAAAAATAAATTAAAAAAAAAGAGTGCTTATTGAACATGCATAAAGATCTCGAGTTCAACCTATAGCACTGCATAAAATAGGTCTAAGGGTATTTATTTGGCATTCTGGCATTTCGGAGACAGAGGCAGGGAGATTAGAAGTTAACAGTCCTCAGTTCCATGGTGAGTTATAGTGAGTTCAAGGCTGGCCTGGGCTACATGAGACCGTGTGTGTGTGTGTGTGTGTGTGTGTGTGTGTGTGTGTGTGTGTGTGTATGTGTGTGTGTGTGTTTTGGGGGGGGAGCATCCCTAGGAAACAAATGAACTCATAAGAGGAATATTATGCTTCAGTCAGTGAACAATCTGTATCTGTACTTATCAGTACAATGTCTCAGAACATGTTATGTAAAAAAGACAGTGGCCATTTTGATACGATGTGAATATTACAAATAATATTTGTAATATTAGTAAATGAACTTTAAAAAGTGAATAAAATCTGTCAGCGGGGCTCAGTAAGTAAAGGTACCTGCTGTCAAGCATTGTAACCTGAGCTCAATTCCTGGGATGAGAACCGAATCCTGCAAGCCGTCCTCTGGTTTCCATGGATGTGCTGCGACCTGTGTGCCCACACGCACATACTCGCACACATAAATAAAGAGGTGTAATTTTTAAAAACAAATAAATTGGAGGCTGGAGAGATGGTTTAGTGGTCATGAGAATGTATTACTTTTATAGCACCTGGATTTGGTTCCTAGCACCCACGTGGTGACTCAATTATCCACAGCTCCAGTTCCAGGGGGATCTAATGCCTTCTTCTAACTTCCAAAGGCACCAGGTGTGCATATGGTGCATATCCATATGCAGGCAAAACAACCTGGCACGTAAAATAAACAAGTGTACCATAATTGTTTTTTAGGCAAGGGATATATCTTTTTGTTTTAGGCAAGAGATAACGCAATGGTAGACTGCTTACTTCGCAGGCTCGGGGCCCTAGATCCAGTCCCCCATAATAAGGGGGAAAATATATCACAGATGTCTAGTTGAAGAATTAGACATTTGTGCCTACCTACCATGTACTTGACCAGAGCAACAGAGGTTACTCTTAGTGATGAGAGAGCAGAAGGTCCCACTGCGAGAGAGGCCAACAGATGGGAACAGATTCCATGGGTGTATGTCTCCCACAGAGCTACTGTCTACCTCACTGCTCACAGTACACACCAGGGAGGTTGTTCAGTGTTTCTAAGCAACCACCCTTGCTGTCAGACCCACTCATCTACAGCTTCACCTTCCAGGGTCTCAGTCACTCATGGCCAAAGAAAATGAAAATCTCCGGAAATAAGCAGCTGACCAACTTAAATTTTATTATGACTATCATTACTCTAAGTTGCTGTTGCTTATTTCTTGTTATAGTTACCTTACAAATTAAAGCATATTCAAGATATGTCTGCAGAGGAAAAACGGTGTCTAAAGGTCTCAGGACCAGCTGTGGTTTTAGGCATCCGTGGAGGGGTCTTGCGGCAGTACTGCCTGCGGACAAGGAAGCGAAGGGATGAACTTTCCACAGGGCTGCTGGGAGGAGCAAGTGAAATAACCCCCCGCAGTGTGCACAGCAGGTCCCTTCCGCACAGAGAACATTAGCTCTCATTACCATTAGCCACAAGTGGTTCATCAGCAAAATGAATACTAGTCATGATGGTTTCTCAGCAGCCAAGATGCACCTTCAGGAAAGATGCTGAATTCAGAGTCTCCTGGCTGCTCACCTTCCGAGTAGGTTAAGGAGAAGAAAATGTCATTCCCTCAGGGACTTAAAGGGACTAGGCACAAGGCCTGCTGAACAGGTAATTAGGCTCAAGGTGAACTGAGCATGCATCCTGGGAATGGCTGCATGTCTAGGAAGAGGACCGCACTGGGGCTGAGGCTGCCCAGGATTTCTCAGCTCTGGGAAGAATGCACCAGAAGCTAGAGGCAGGCCTAGGACCCGGGATGCCACAAGCCCCCCAGGCTTTCATGCCTGCTGCTCTGTGTCCTCGCCTAACCCAGACAGGACAGCTGTGCAGGCCAACACTAGCAAGCGTGAGGGCAGGGAAGGGTAGGAGCCAGTAGGAAAGCACTTAGTTGGAGCAGCAGTAGCAGTCAGGGCAGGTCACTCCCCAATCCCTCTTCTCTCCTGCATCTGGATTCCCAGACAAGAATACAGCAGGGGGCAGGAAGGAATGAGGACAAAGACTGGGTCCTACTGAGCCCACAAAATGAGGCAGCTCCACCAAATGCCTCCTTGTGACTCTGCCATCTCCTCCGGTGCCAGAACTGTCCCCACTACAGCCTGAAGGAAGATACAGATGTCAGGCTAGGATTCCTATGCAAGGTTCTCTGACTCCTTCCATTTCTTGCCAAAAGACAGGGATAGTACCTTCCACACCTCCGTAGGGTCCAAAGTTGCTTGTAATGGGCTTATACTTCTAATACAACCAGAAAAGAGGCTGCGGATACGATGAGTGATTTTGTTTTTCCATAAGCACCCGAAGCTAAAGTGTGAAGATATTCTTCTTTGGGTGTGTAAGAACAGTTCCTGGCTGTCAGTCAAAAAGCACTGCAAAGGGACAGCACGATGACTCAGCATTTAAAAAGTGCTAGCCACTGAGTCTAATGGCCCGAGTTCCATTTCTGGAACCCACATGGTAAAAGAGAGAACTGACTCTCACAATTTGTCCTCTGACTTCCACATATGCACTGTGATATGTACACACACACACACACACACACACACACACACACACACACACACAAAATGCTTGCAAGATGTAAGGCTCCAAAATGTGTATACAAACTATCTTTCTTCTTGCAGATGCCTAACACACACTGAGACGAAGTCACATATTCCTAACAGGCTCTAACAGGCTCTATTTGAAGTAAGCATGGGGTCCTAGGCACCAGGAGTCCCAACAGTTTAGACCCCAACAAGACTTGTAGGACTTGGGTATACCGTACTTACGAACAAAGCCATAGATAGGTACCATTCTTGGCCCAGAGTAAACCAGATGTGGTGTTGCACACCAGTCATCTCAATACAGGGGAGGTGGAGGCAGGCAGATCAGAAGGCCAAGGTAATCCTTGACTACACTCCAGGCTGGCTAGCCCAGGTTACATGAGGCCCAGTCTCAAAAAGTAAAACAAAGCAAAAACAGACTTGGAAACAGATACCCACCCAGTTACCTACCCCTGGCACGCATACACCCCAAACTAGTGAGGCAACAAGAATGGTGTGAAGAAGGGAGGGTGTGTGCTTTTCCATTTCGGAAACAGCCACAGAACCGAAACAATCTCTCACAGGCCAGACTTCCTACCCTGAGAAGCAAGGCTATTGTTGCAGGGCAGGGGACTGTGTTCAATACTCCACTAGCCTCCTTGGGTGCTTGCGTGTATGTGGCACATATCCAGATAAGCTTACACACACATATACATAAATAAAAATAAATTTCATTTCTTTCTTAAACAATAAGGACTTATGCGCTAGTTTGCTTTCTATTGCAACGATAAAATACTGACCAAAAGCGACCTGGGGAAGAGGGGTTTGATTTCATTTCACAGCTCCCAATCATGGTGCATCACTGAGGCAAGTCAGGGCAGAAACTCAAGGCTAAGATACCTGAAGCAGGAGCTGAGGCAGAGGCCATGGAAGAATGCTGGCTACTGACTTGCTCCTCGTGGCTTGCTCAGCTTTCTTTCTTTTCTTTTTTTTTTTTTTTTTGGTTTTTTTCGAGACAGGGTTTCTCTGTGTAGCTTTGCACCTTTCTTGGAATTCGCTTTGGAGACCAGGCTGGCCTCAAACTCACAGAGATCCGCCTGCCTCTGCCTCCCGAGTGCTGGGATTAAAGGCGTGCGCCACCACAGCCCAGCCTCAGCTTGCTTTCTTGTTCCCTCTAGCATCACCTACCCAGGGACGGCACTGTCCATAGTGAGCTGGGCCCTCCCACATTAATCATTAAGCAGGAAAATGCCCCTCACAGACTTGCCTTCTATAGGCCATTCTATAGAGTTAATTCCCTAACGAATGTTCCCTCTTCCCAGATACCACGTGCTTGTGTCAAATTGACAAAAACAAAACAACCCATCATAGCTGAGATCCCCAGCTGGGCACTATGACCATACAGGCATCATAGCATTTGGCCATTGCCATGACCCAAACCACGTTGCACTTCCCAGGCAAGGCTCTCTACTCTGGAGCCCTGTGTTTTATCATCTACTCAAGAGCCCTCAGTGAGTGGTGGGAGATGGTTCCACTAGCAGAAGAGGCAGGCTGTCTAGACATTTCAATTGCTCTCAGAACTCCAGCAGGGGATATGAAACAAAATGGCGGTGTCCCACTGTGAGCTTCACAGTCATTCACGTTCACAGTAAAGCACATGCATAAAAGGGGGAAGGGTGCTACCATATTCTCATTCCGTGTCCCCCACACACCGGGAGAGTCCCATTCTGTTGAGGGGTACTATCAAGTACTTAACAAGTCACTCTATAGTGGGTATCTCACACCACAAGAAACATACTCCCTCAGTTCTGGAGGTGAGAAGTCCACTTCCCAGGAAGAGTGGACTCGACTCTTCTGGAGGCTCCCTGGCGCAATCTTCCTACAGAGCCCTCAGGCCTTGTCATTCACTGGCTTGTGGTGCCATCTCTCCCATCTCTACCTTCCCTTATTGTCTGGCCTTTCCCCTGTACCCCTAAGACTGCCTCTCCCTTTGTCTTGCTTCAACACCAATCCCTGGCTACAGAGTGTACCGGAATCCAATTCTGAGGCAGGCTAGAAAGGTCAAGAAAACCTTGGGGATGAGACAATTTACAAAGAAGCCCCTGAGTCTGGAACCCAGCCGAAGCCTTTGTCAGCAGAGGGTCAAGAACTTCAGCACAATTCACAACTCTTGAGGCTTTTCTCCCTTCCCAGCCCCCACCTGCAATCTTCCAGGAATCTCACTAGGAACTCCACTTACAGGGGCAGGACATGCACAAAGAGTCTTGTGCAACCCTGGTGGCTCCTGGTTTTACCTTATCAGACTCTAATTGCACCCAAGGAATCTCTGGAGCCACTTCAGGATCTCTCTTATCAAAAGAGAGAAGGTGTGGGTGGGGGGGGGGGGTAGGGGGAGGTTCTCCCTCTTGGAAGAGCCTGCATCTCATTTGGGTATGTCTTGATTTTCCCTGTTTTCACTTGGGTGTATGCCTTCCTTTCTTCTCAGTAGACCACTCTGGCTTCGAACTCACAGAGATCCACCTGCCTCTGCCTCCTGTGTGCTGAGATTAGAGGCCTGTACTACCACACCCAGCACCTCTTTTTCGCTTAACCCTCATGCCTAAACCTATACTAAACTATTTTTAGTAACGTAAGTGATATTGGTTCACTAAACTGGTCCTAAAATTCTTTTCAGTGTTCAAGCCATAAACCTAAGTTTGGCCTGAGTCAAGATCTCTAAAAATACTAGGGGACCTCTTGGGCTAGTGGGGGTGGCAGTATAGAGCTGTGTTCCTACCTTACCCCTCATTTTTTTTTTAATGCTGACAATATGAGCTCACCTAAAATAATCATGTCACAAGCACCCCGCTGTCCAAATAATGGCACATTCTGGGGCCAGTTTGGATACCAATGTGGGAGGGGATCCTGTCAACCCAGAATAATCTTCCATTGTGTTTTCACATAAAGTTAGATTTGTGGCCAACTGTGTCCTTTTTTCATAAGAGAAGATTAATTGGCTGAATGTGATACTGCCTATTTTAGTCCCAGCACTCAAGAGGCTGAGTGAGGCAGGAGGACAGCAGCTACTTGAAAGTTACCACTTACTGGGCGGTGGTGGCACATGCCTTTAATCCCAGCACTCAGGAGGCAGGCGGATCTCTGAGACTGAGCCCAGCCTGGTCTACAGAGTGGGTTCCAGGACAGCCAGGGCTGTACAGAGAAACCCTGTCTTGAAAAACAAACAAACAAGCAAAGGCAGTTAGCATGAAACACAAAGAGTAAGAAAGGAGGGAAGAAGAAGAAAAGAGTGGAGAAGGGAAGGAGAGAAACTGTCCCTGGGATTTGGGTACTCTGGATCAGTTTCTTACTTAACAAAACTAATAGATGGGCTGGAGAGACGGCTCAGCGATTAGGAGTACTGGCTGCTCTTCCAGAAGACCCAAGTTCAATTCCCAGAACCCACATGGCAGCTCACAACTGTCTGTATGTAACTCCAATTCCAGGAGATCCAACACCCTCACACAGACATACGTGCAGGCAAAACACCAAAGCACATAGAATAAAAATAAATAAATCCTTAAAATACAAAATAAAATAAAACTTGCAGATGATAAACAGTCTCCAAGTGGAGGGCCTGAAGCTGTTGGCAATGGTAACATTCAGGTCCTTAGGTTCTCGAGGGCAAAGGAACAGTGTAGAAAGAGCTTGCTGGAAACAGTTGATGTTATCTGATGTCTTTTATCACTTGGCTTTTGATATTAGGCAAATACTGCAAGGCTTAAAACTAGGTAATGAGAATTAATTAAGACCTGATGGCATTAGCATCATTATTATTTAATAATAAAGAATAAGAATGGCAGCTTCATGACTTACTAATGACTGCTTAAACATTTCAGTGCAGTATGCAATATTCAAAGCACAAACCTGTAATACACAACCTGCAAGTCACTGGAGCTTAATTCCAACCCCAGGCCCAGCCCTCTGGTCACATAACATCTCTGCCATCAGCAGAGTCCTAAGCTGTATATATTACTGACCTTGCCTGGCAGGTGGGACTCCTCCATATCCAAGTGTGTATTAGCCACACAGAGAGTATAAGGGTCTGCTCGAAAGTAAAAAGGGTGGTATTAAAAAGTTACCTGGGTCTGGAGAGATGGCTCAGAGGTTAAGAGCACTGGCTGCTCTTCCAGAGGTCCTGAATTTAATTCCCAGCAACCACATGGTGGCTCACAACCATCTGTAATGAGATCTGGTGCCTTCTTCTGGCCTGCAGGCATACGTGCAGGCAGAACACTGTATACATAATAAATAAATAAATGAATGAATGAATGAATAATAAATAAAATAAAATAAAAAAGTTACCTATGTTCAGAAGAAGGAAGAGGATATAGGACCATTAAAAATGCATCACTCACTGCAATGTAGGAAACTGATATTCCTACACAAAGATCCAACGAAATTCTCCCAGGGCAGCTGTGTGACTTCAAACTGGGGTCTAGAAATATGCACGGTGCTTATTTCTAAGTTTTCTTCTTTTCTGGGGGTGAAGAATGGCAGACCCTCCAGGTTTACCATACTGGCTTTTCTAGGAACTTGATGTGTGTGACCTTGGACCATGGACTAATTTCTCTCCTAGTACCAGCATCCAGGCCTGCTAAGAATCAAATGAGTCAATATTTGTAAAAGGCTTGGAATAGTAGCCTAGCTGCAGAAATGCTATCCTACGCTAGACAGAATAATTTTTCG
Source organism: Peromyscus aztecus (assembly GCA_902168405.1). Taxonomy (NCBI): domain Eukaryota; kingdom Metazoa; phylum Chordata; class Mammalia; order Rodentia; family Cricetidae; genus Peromyscus; species Peromyscus aztecus. Next base: position 28,976 of record CABHPQ010167029.1, read on the forward strand.
TGTTATAATAAGAAAATATGGTAAAGGTCAAGGAAAAAAAGGTAGTCAAAAGCAGCAGGGATCAGGGACATCAACATAAGGAGCCTTTAATGATGTCTTGTGATGGTTTAGAGTGGCCTTCCCATCCCCCAGCCAAGTCTAACTACGTTATAGGGTGGTAAAGGACAGGTGACCCAAGCCTCTGGAATGCACACAACAAAAGAGATGCTGGACGGAAAGGTGACATCTCCAGTGATTTTACCTTCAAATCTTATTTTTTTTTAGTCCATTTCTCCTGGCCTCACCAGGTCCCCCATATCAATCGCCTCCCACCCCCACAACACATGCATAAAAAATGAGATTGCACAGCCCCAAGGATTGTTCTCAGCATATCCTTTTCACCAGGAGCACAGCTCTAGTCAAAGAGACCAGCAGGGACTGTGAGGAAAGGCAGGGAGGGAGGAAATGCTAACTCAGCAGAACCAGCCCCTCCCAGCGGAGCATCCCCAGAGCTGAGGAGGAGGCAGGCGGCAGAGCTCCCCACTCATTGTTATTCCAGCCAGGTGTCTGCAGGCAGGCAACCCCGGGATACTGCAGAGGAATGTGAGTCTAGACGAGATCGGAAGCAATACCCCCACCAATTGCCCAGGACCCCTTCCTGGGGGTAGGAGGAAATGAGGGATAGGGGTGGCCCTAAGCAGAGTTTCTGATGGGTCAGGCTTGCACATAAAAGATCTTGCCAGGCTGCTCTGTCTGGGGCCCTTCCTCCTCCTACTTACTAAGCAAGAGTACCCCTCCCCTTCTTCCTCCCAGACAACCTGACCTTGGCTAAGGCCAAATACAAGCCTGGGCAGCATCTGGCCATTCCTAGCATTCTGGTGAGCAGGCCTGAGAGGATTGAGAAGGGCATGTGAGGCTGCTGAGCCTTTCCATAAGGTGAGCAGTCCAGGCCCTGGTACAGATGACAGGCGAGCTTGGCTTTGCAGAGGTGTTTAATATCATCCCAGGAGGAGAATCCAATCCTCACACACAGTGTTCCTGAAAATGTCATAAAGCCTTCCTTCTAACGAAGCCCAAGGCTCCATAACGGCAAGTGAAGCCAACCTGGGGGGGGGGGGGGGCAGGCTGAGTGAGCTAGAGGCAGACAAGGTGCTCTGGTTGCATCCACGCCTACGAAGAGCAGCAGAGCACACCCCAGAAGGGCTGTAGCACAAGCTGAACCTCACACTGCTCGCCCTCTCCCCTGGGCACACCAAATCGGTGCTCCTCTTTCAGATTTGCCCAGCCCACTACTATTTCTATGACATGGGGTCGTCTTCTTTCAGCCTCCTGCTCACATCTAAGTTTGCAGCCTCCCACCGGAAACTGAATGGGGGTGAGGGGGGCTGCATGGAGGACACAGAGAGTAAAGACAGGAAGCAGCAGGACCCGCTGTGCAAATACCAGAACATTAAAGGCTGGGCGCTTGATAGATTGAGAGCACAAAATCAATTCGGAAAGCAGAAAGGTCTCAGGGCTGGGGCCACCTAGATCCATACCACCACCACCTCCCCCATACTGCCCTATGTCATCCTTTAAGTCACAGGCGAAAAAGGGTAGTGATGAGGTGGCAGCCACATTCTCCACACTAAAAGCTGAGGAAGATGACGAAGCACCAGTTGGGACATACTTGTAGGAAGGAGAAAGCCAAGTTTTGGACCATGAGCCAAAGGTGCTCATCCCTCAGAGCTAAGCACATCCTTCCAGCATTTCCAAACTGCTCAAAAAAATAACACACAAGAGCACAGAGCAAGGATTCAAGCAGCAAGGCAGGATGGGAAGGGACTGACATTTCCAGCAACATTAGGTAAGGTCATCCAAGCCAGATGCCCACGTGAGGGCTGGGCGGGCGATCACAGCAGAGGTAATGTGCACACATGGCCTTTTAAATTACCTATCCACGACACCTGGTTACTCAGCCATCCTGCCAGGCCATCAGACTGGCCTCATGGGCCACAATGATCACACTCAAGAAAACACCCGACATGGCCACACCCAAAGGACCTTTTTGCCTGGTGCTTCAGCACCCACTCCCGATGGGCTAATGCCAAGGTGACCACCAGATACTTTGACTATTATATCCATACAAACCTATTAGCACACAGTTTGGGAAGTGGAAAAGTCCAAGACTCACGTCCCCAATCTTCCAATAGGAGTCTCATGATGAGTGCTGTTTTCTGGAGGCTGCTGGGCAATTTCTGTCTCTCTGTTTCTTTGTCTTTTCTAACTTATAGAGGCTGCTCAATATCCCCTCATCTTCTAAGCCAGCAAACTTGTCCCATTGCCTCTCTCTCTCTCTCTCTCTCTCTCTCTCTCTCTCTCTCT